>JASSKH010000012.1:6049797-6320469 GCA_031763025.1 Macrocystis pyrifera
CCTTCATGCGACTCGCCGGACACCTCACGGCGCTTCGCGCTTGGTACAAGCAATGTCTGCCTGGTCGGTGAAAACCCGACATGCTCCGTCCCGGCATTGTAGGGATGGCGAGGGTCTATGGTCATACGACTGCGGCCATGCATGAGATCGAGTACATCTCTCCTATCGAGTACACCCCCCCCAATCCCTACCCGAACACACACCTCTTGCGCCTCCTCCTCCTCCTCCTCCTCCTCCTCCTCCTCCTCCTCCTCCAGGAACACGATGGTTCAACCGCGCATAGAACAGCTAGCCGCCATCGCGGAGTCGGAGGGCGGGGAGACCGGGAGGAGCGAACCCTTCCGTGTGACCATGGTAGGCGACAGCACTATGATGCAACAGCATGGGGTCATCTGCGCATTTCTGGGGGAACGACCTGGCAGGCGTTTCGATCCCAAGGTGGATATATCTGTTTTTTTATTTTGCTTGTTTGTCTTTGGTGTGGAGACGGGTGGGAGGCGGAGAGGGCGGGGGGGGGGGAGGGAGGGGGGGGAGGAGGCCATACAGGCGGTTTGATCCCAAAAAGCGCAGCCGTGACAGCATTAGAAGCAGGGACGGTGCCCCGTCTCGAAGGGGAAGCGTGGTGGTCAACCGACTTGAGGCAAGCTACAAAATAATACGCCCCCCCCCACACCCCTCCCTTGTAGAAAAATGCTAGAGTAAAACTCACGTAGTGGGAGAATGTGAAACGTGCAAGTTTGGTACACTATTACGGGGGTCCATAGTTAACGGGACCAAATTTTGTTAGTAAAAATAGGTAAATATATAGGTTTTTATGTATACCATAGGTCCTATTAAGTATGGACCCCCGTAATAGATAAGTCACGAGAAGACGATCGCTATTCTAGGAGATAGATGGTGGCCACAGGCGGCGAAACAGGAAGGGGATGATCTGATCGGCTGAACGTTTTTGTGTAATACGCGGAAAAAAAAACGTAGTGAGCGCCCAATTGTTGGAGGTCTTTCTCTTAGGGGTAGGAAAAGGTGCTCCGCCTCGAAAGGGGGGCGTGGTCAGGAGTGAAATTACTACGTAAGGCAAGCACCCCCCCCCCCCCCCCCCGACGACGCATTCCGCGCTCGCTAAAACTGTATGAAACCCCGATTGCTTGAACCCACCGAAAAAAGTAACCGTGATTATCCCCCCTCCCCATCCCCCCATCCCTCCCCCCATCCTCCCATCCCCACGCGCTCACCCGACTATCGTGAACTCCCGCCCCCCCCCCCCTGTTATGTATAGTATGTATGGGTTGGGTTGGCGTCGGTTGGCAACGACACTGTAAAACATGCCGCTCACTACGTGAGCTAGACATGCAGGGTACCGTTTATTTATTTATTTATTTTTTTGCGGTCGCCCACAGCTGGTCGTCGAGTTAGATCATCTGTGCGAAGTAAAGAACCTTTACTCTGCACAAGGGAGTTGATCGTATCACGTAGTGTTCAAGGTAAGGCACCCAAGAGGCAGTTACGTAGTACTCCCATTGCTGTCTCTGGAAGTGGCTACACCGGAAATTAAACTAACTCATTGAAGCTGTCATCCGTATATATGCAAGTCCGCCTCACAAGCGGTTCTTAGTAGGATGCAGCTCACCCTTCATGCGACTCGCCGGACACCTCACGGCGCTTCACGCT
The DNA here is from genome assembly GCA_031763025.1 of Macrocystis pyrifera. NCBI lineage: Eukaryota > Phaeophyceae > Laminariales > Laminariaceae > Macrocystis > Macrocystis pyrifera. The sequence goes on from JASSKH010000012.1 coordinate 6,051,466, forward strand.
TGGTGCAAGCAATGTCTGCCTGGTCGGTGAAAACCCGACATGCTCCGTCCCGGCATTGTAGGAATGCGAGGGTCTATGGTCATACGACTACGGCCATGCATGAGATCGAGTACATCTCTCCTATAGAGTACGCCCCCCCCCCCCCCTCTCCCCTTCCTCGCCGCCTGTTTATTTCAGGAAAACCAAGAGGAATGCTGCGTCGACACGTTGCCTCGAGAAACAAAATCAAGCGCTACCGAAAGCGGTGGTGGTGGTGATGGTGGTCAAAATCACGCGAAGCCAACCGTTACAACAATTTCCGACGCAGGAGGGGACCGAGGGGGGGGGGCGGAGATGGGGGAGGGGGACGGGGAGGCGGTAGGGGGGCGGGGTCTGTGCTTTCGGCATGTCTTTCAAAGGTACACGGAGCTGCCTGAGGAAGAAAAGCTAGCCTCCCCCGACGCGGTGTACTTCGGAAACGGGCTTCACTTGTTGCACATGTGTCGACTCGGGCATGGTTTGGACCCCCCTAGAGTTAAAGGGTGAGATATACATATATAAGAAGGGGTTTCATAGGAGAAGAGGGGAAGGGGAAGGGGGGGGGGGGGGGGGGGGGGGGGGGGGGGGGGGGTAGGGGGGTAGCATGCCCAGGCTTGCTGTACTTTAAAAGCAGGGCTTCGCTTTGCGCGTCAGCCACGGACATGGACATGGTCTTGGTCCACCTAAACTTAGAGGGTGAAGGGTATATAGGAGTTTTGTAGGAGAGGAGGGAGGGATAGGGTGGGGGGGGGGCTGGACCCGCCTGAGTTTCGAGGGTGAGGGATGTGGGGATAGGAGGAGAGAAGGGATAGGGGGGGGTGTGTACTCGTTATGCATGGCCGTAGATGTATGACCATCGACCCTCGCATCCCTGCAATGCCGGGACGGACCACGTTGGGTTTCACCAACCAGGGAGACCTTGCTGGCGCCAAGCGCGAAGCGCCGTGAGTTGTTGGGCGAGTCGCGTGAAGGGTGAGCTGCATCCTACTAAGAGCCGCTTTAAAGGCGGATTTTCTTGCACGTGGATGACGGCGTGAATGGATTGATTCATTTTCCGGTGTGGCGACCTCCAGAGACAGCACTGTGTTTACTTATGTAACTGCCTCGTGGGTGCCTTACCACATACACACTAATTGATACGATCATCCCCCTTGTGCGGAGTCAAGGTTCTCTCCGCACAAAAATGATCTAACTCGACCGCCAGCCGTGATGACCGCCAAAAAAAAAAACGGTACCCTGGCTGTCTAGCTCACGTGGTGAGAGGCGTATTTTACAGCGTTGTCGCCGACCGACCCCAACCCAACCTAGTATATGTACGAGGTATATAATATGGGGGGGGGGGGGGTACTAATTATCATGCATGGCCGTAGCAGTCGAGGAGAAGGGGGCAGGGGTGGGGAGGTAGGGGAGGGGACTGTACTCATTATCATGCATGGCTGTAGTCGTATGACGAAAGACCCTCGCATCCCTACAATGCCGGGACGGAGCAAGTCGAGTTTTCACAGACCAGGCAGGCCTTGAAGGGGGGGTGGGGGGTAGGGTTAGGGGCTTAGGGAGAAGATGGGGGGGGGGGGGGGGGGGGCTGGACCATCCTAAAGTCAGAGAAACCAACATGCTATTAATAGTATAGGAGATCGGTCTTTTTGGGCCCTTCAAGGTCTCTTGGCCTTAGAAAACTAAAATTAGTGTAGGGTAGTGTTGGGGGGCGGCCAATGGAGGCGCCTAACTGCGGTTTCGTGCTCAAGTGTCTTGAGAGAGGAGGAGGGGTAGGAGTAGGGGAATAGAGGGGGGGTCAGGGGTGGAGTTACGGGATGGATGGGTGGTAGGGGGGGGGGCGGGGGGGTACTTATTGGTTATTTCCCTTAGTCATTTGACCATTGACCATGCATCCCTTTCGAGACGGAGCACCGCTTCTACTCCTGTTAGAGACACTTCCAGCAGTTGGGGCGCTCATTACGTTGTTTCCGTATATTACGTAGAAGATTTTTGCTAATCTTATCCCCTTCCTGTCTCGCTGCCTGCTGGCACCATCTATATCAGGGATAGCGATCGTTTTCTCGCTGCAGCTGTGTAGTGTACCAAACTCCTCCATGTCACGTTCCTCCATTTTCCTCATTTCGGGGTTGAGGCGGCGCTTTCAATGATCACAATCGCTACGTATCGTTTGTCTCTAATCGCTTTTCGCTGCCCCTAACCACTGGCACTCCCATTATCACCAGACGATATTCGCTAATAGCTGTCGCTGATCGCTGTCACTATCCGCTATTGCTAATCGTTAACGCCCATCGCTATCGCTATTTTCCACCGGGTATATCTGATCACTATCGCCACTTGCTATCGCTTTTCGCTCAAGCTCATCACTAATCGCTATGGATAATCGCTATCGCTAATCGCTATCACTAACTTTGTCAGTATCGGTAATCACTATCTCTACTCACCTTCACTAATCGTTATCAATATCGCTACCACTAATCCCGATCACTCGTAATCGTTATCATTATCGCTAATCGAAGTGACTCATGATCGTTATCAACGTCGCTTATGGGTATCGCTGTTACCAATATCGCTACCGGAAATCGCTATCACGACTGCAATCGCTGTCACAAATCACCACCGCCAATCGCTATCGCTAATCGCTGTCACTAATCCCTGTCGCCAATCGCTGATTTCTATCACTAATCGCGGTCGCAGTTAAGTACCTGGTAGACGCTATCACTAATCGCTGACACTCAAATCGAAAATCGCCATCATCACTACCAGATAGTAGCAATCACCACCGCTATCACTACATCGCTAATCGCTATCGCCACAATTTTTAAACAATCGCGTATCGCAAATCGCTATCACCATCACTACTCGTTAATGCCCGCATTGACCTCATCCCCCCCCCCCCCCCCCCCCCCCCCCCCCCCCCGCCTCCTTCTCGGCTCATGGCTTATTGCTTGTCTGGTGGGACACCATCATCGGTGACGGCGGAGGACAGGTGGCTCAATTACGAGCGAAACCTGGAAGAGATGGTGGAGGCGTATCGATCCGGGGGTAGGGAGACGTTCAGGTGAGGTTGTCACTAATGTAGGCTTTGACCCAATAAACTCGCATTTTTTTTCGACAACCCCTGTGGGACTTGAGAGGGAAAAAAAAACAAGGCTGTCCACGGGACGGGTCATACCTCGCGGGTCAGATCGGATCGGGTCGGGTAAGGGAGACCCGACCCGACCCGCGAGAGTTTGAAAACCTCCTGACCGGACCCGACCCGACCCGACCCTACCCGCGAGATTTCGAAAAGTTCATGACCAGACCCGCGGCTCGGGTCATGACCTGTTGTTTCGTTATACAAGAGTTTAAAAGGTTGGCGATACGAATAGTGATTAATGATTAGCGATCAGTGACAGCGATAAGCAAATGGTGGTTTAACGAAAGCGAGTAGTGATTAGTGGTTGGCGATTCGTAGCGATTTGTGGTAGCGGTAACGATTTAGATTTAGCGGTAGCGGTTAGCGATAGCGGTTAGCGATAGCGGTTAGCGATACGTGACAGGTGCCAACCATTAGCAATAGCGTTGTGTTAGCTGTTAGCGATGAGCGATTTACCAACTTCAGTGAATAGGAATACTACAAAGCGATGCCGATTGGCGATTAGCGATAGTGAATAGCGACGGCGTTCACCGATAGCGAGTAGCAATACGATTTAGCGACGACGACTAGCGAATAGCGATATAATCTAGCGACAACCATTAGCGAATAGCGATAGCAAGCAGAGCTACTGTAGCATTTTAGCGAAACCAATTACTAGCGATAGCAATCACGCAGCTGTACTTTGGAAGTTGAGAAAAGAGCCATAAGGCAACAGCTCCGACCTAGCGCTGCACTTGTGCTCCCTCCCGCTTCCGCGCGTGTGCTGCTTGGTGCGTGCTGCTACCGCTACCCCATGACTACGATCCTCACCAATTTCCCTTTTTTACGTTATTCTTGTGTACGTCTTCTATTTTTGTCTTGTTTATTTCCATCATTTATTTGTTCACCTTGTATTTTTTCCATTTTTATTTTCTACTTTTCACTATTACTAGTTCAATTACTGTTTTTCTGATTTTTTTTTTTTTTTCAATGTTTCAGTTGTTCTTCAACACGCTCGACCTTTTTACGGCCTTTGACCCGGCTCCTGTATACGGGCGCACAATATGCACCTATCCGCAATTCGATAGAGCCTACCCTACAAACGTTTTTCGATGCGTTAAGTACGCCCGACCAAACGCCCGAGCTTACCCCGGGGGGGTGTCAATTTTTGCCGTCGACAAAATACTCAAGTACAGGCACGAACGAAAAATGGAGCCTCAATACGTACGTGTCAGGTAAGTTTCGCGCACGTTTCGTTATGACCTGCGATAGTCACCTATCTTTAGGCACGACCTACGCTACGATACCTTCCCAATTTTTACGTAGCCTTCGGTACGACCTCCGATACTCAGCGAACCTTAGGTACGACCTACGATACCTGCCTACTTTTTACGGAACATTGGGCACGACCTTCGATACTTGCCGAACCTTAGGTACGACCTACGATACCTTCCTCATTTTTGCGGGAACCTGGGGTACGACCTCCGATACTTTCGTAACTTTAGGCGCGACCTACGATACCTTGCTAATTTTTTACGGGACCTTGGGAACGAACGACCACCGATACTTTCCGAACCTTAGGTACGTACGACCTACGATACCTTCCTAATTTTTACCACGTCGTCACAACATTTAGTATGACCTCGGATATTTTCCCTACGATACCTTCCTAATTTTTGCCCAGCATTTAGCACGACCTCCGATACTTACCTAACTTTAGGTACGACCTACGATACCTTGCTATTTTTTTACGTAACGTTTAGTACGACCTTCACTACTTGCCCAACTTTAGGTACGACCTCCGATACCCACCTAATCTTTATTTTTATCATGGTGGCCCCTAATGCATAGGCCCAAAAACGGGGAGAGGGAGGCTTCCCGATGTATTTACTGAAGAGGTACAAATGTGGCATCGATGGGAAGCCTTATCATCGACTGGGTGCTTTTTACGCAGACAGCATTTTTCGATTCACGGAGTAGTTTTCGATACATAGACGCACCGGGGTGGGTGTATTGGGCTCTTTTTTTTTGGGCCTATTTACTGTGGGCCTCCGTACTCTCCGATGCTTCCCCACTGCTGTCGTACGTTTCAACTACCTACCGTAGATTGAGGCACGACCTTTGCTACTCACCCAATTTTTAGGCACGACCTTCGAAAGCTTTTGTGCTCGCCTACCCTACCCGGTAAGTTTGTACCTAACTTAAGGTGCGGCCTCCGATTCGCACCTAAGATCTTGGGTACGACCTCTCGTACCTACCTGCAGGTACGTTTCACGTAGCTTTAGGTACGACCTCCGGTACTTGCCTACGTTTTACCTATAACTTGAGGCACGACCTTCGATATGCTTACGTACCTTCTGCAACTTTTAGGTGCGTCAGGCACGATTTCCGATGCTCGCCAAAGTTTTGAGGTGCGTTAGGTACGACCTGAAGAACGTGCCGGGTAAAAGGTATTGCTCACCTGCTGCTGTACAGTAGCGTAACCTTGCAAATTTTGTCTTTTTATCATCTTCATTCGCTAGTTTCGTTTGTCCAGTTTTGTGTTTTTTTCTCTTTTTCATTTCCTAATTTTCTTTTTGCTCAGTTTGAATTTTTCTCATTTACGTATTGTTTTTTTTTTTTTTTTTGCAAGTTGTATCTTCGCTCCTCCTTGTCTGCGGACCCCCTCCCGCTCGCTCACCCCCCCCCCCCCCCCCCCCCCCCCCCCCCCCGGGGTTGGCGTCGGTTCCCCCCCCTATATTATATACCTGGTATATATAGGTTGGGTTGGCGTCGGTTGGCGACGACGCTGTAAAACACGCCTCTCACTGCGTGAGCTAGACAGCCGGGGTACCGTTTTTTTTTTTTTTTTTTTTTTTGGGCGGTTACCACGGCTGGCCGTCAGGTTAGATCATTTTTTTTTGCGGGGAGAACCTTCACTCCGCACAAGGGGGATGATTGTATCACGTGGTGTGTATATGGTGAGGCACCCACGAGGCAGTCACATAGTAAAAACCCATTGCTGCCTCTGGAAGTGGCCACACCAGAAACTAAATCAATTCATTGATGCTGAATTCCACATGCAAGAAAATCCGCCTCTAACGCGGTTCTTGGTAGGATGCAGCTCACCCTTCATGCGACTCGCCGGACACCTCACGGCGCTTCGCGCTTGGTGCAAGCAATATCTGCCTGGTCGGTGAAACCCGACGCGCTCCGTCCAGGCATTGTAGGGATGCGAGGGTCTATGGTCATGTGGCTACGGCCATGCACGATAATGAGTACACCCCCCCCCGCCCCTTCTCCGTGTTCCGTCTCGAAAGGCGTGATCAATGGTCAAAAGACTAAGGCAAACAACAAATGGGTATGTCCCCGATATCGAGTACACCCGCCCCCTCTACATAGTATTTATAGGTTGGGTTGGCGTCGGTTGGTATTGACACTGCAAAAATATCTCCTCACTAGGTGAGCTAGACAACCAGGGTATCTTTTTTTTATTTATTTTTTGGCGGTCAGTCACAGCTGGTGGTCGAGTTAGATCATTTGTGCGTGGTGGAGAACCTTTGCCCCGCACACGGGGAATGATCGCATCAACATGGTGTTTTATCGTACGATAAGGCACCCATGAGGCAGTTACATGGTGCCCCCGATGCTGTCTCTGGAAGTGGCCACACCGGAAAATAAATCAGCTTATTGACGCTGTCATCCATGCGCAAGTCCGCCTCACAAGCGGTTCTTAGTAGGATGCAGCTCACCCTTCATGCGACTCGCCGAACACCTCACGGCGTTTCGCGCTTGGTGCAATCAATGTCGGCCTGGTCGGTGAAAACCCGACATGCTCCGTCCCGGCATTGCAGGGATGTGAGGTTCTATGGTTATACGACTACGGCCTTGCATGATTCGAGTAACCACCCCCCCCGCTCCCGCTGCCCCTGCCCCCCCCCCGCCCCCTCTCTCCCCCCTCCGCTCCCACCCACTCAAGACTGATTTTCATGACCTCTCACACGATCGAGGAGTCCAAGTACGAGGGAGACTTCTTGAAACTCATTGTCGCATACCGGAATAATGACACCGATATAATCCAGCAGTGCGAGCGCCAGGTGCGTCGGAGGGAAGGAGAGGGGGGGGGGGGGGGAGGGAGGGAGGGAGGGAGGGAGGGAGGGGTGCAGGGAAGATGGGGGGGGGGGGGGGGGGGGGGGGGGGGGGGGGGGGAGGGGGGGGGGGGGGGGGTTTGGGGGAAGGGGGGGGGTGTACTCATTATGATGCATGGCCGTAGGTGTATGGCCATAGAGCCTCGCATCCCTACAATGCCAGGACGGAGCATGTCGGGTTTTCACCGAACAGGCAGACATTGCTTGCACCAAGCGCGAAGCGAAACGTGAGGTGTCCGGCGAGTCGCATGAAGGGTGAGCTGCATCCTACTAAGAGCCGCTTTAGAGGCGGATTTTCGTGCATGTAGTTGACAGCATCGATGAATTGATTTAATTTCTGGTGTGGCCACTTCCAGAGACAGCAATGGGTGCACTGCTGTGTAACTGCCTCTTGGGTGCCTTACCATGTACACTCTACGTGATACGACCACCCCCCTTGTGCGGAGGGAAGGCTCTCCCCGCAAAAACATTATCTAACTTGACGGCCAGCCGTGGTAACCGCCAAAAAAAAAAAAACGAAGGGGGGAGGGGGGGGGGTTGAGGGAGGAGGTGGAAGGAGGTGGAGGGTAGGGGTGGGGTGAATGCGGGAAAGGGGTGGGAGGGGGGGAGTCTGCAAGATGGCCGAAATCGCCTTCCTTATGATAAAAAAAAAAAACGAAGTTCAACCAAATCAAATGAAACTACGGAAACAAAACAAAACAAGACAAAAACAAATCGAAACTAAACTAAAAACTAAACCAAACGGACCTGCCAGGAAATAAAATATTAATTTACACTACTAGAGCTAATAGAAGAAAAAAAAAAAAAACGCCCCCACCCGCCTCCACCCCTCCCCCCCCCCGCCTTGGCGTCTTTTGGTCATATGACTATGGCCATTCACGACATTGAGTACACCCCCCCCCCCCCCCCCCCCCCCCCCGCCCCCCCCCCCGCCCCGCTCCCGGAACCCCTCGTCGCCTCCTCCACCTTCCAAGGTGAAGCTGGTATCGGGAGACAACGAAGGACCGGCTGGTTACGAGCGGGATACGTACTGCAGGCGCGCGTTGATGGACCGGAACGGCTCCGATCATCTCAACAGGTGAATTCCGCTGGGCTGGCTGGCCCGGAGCGCGCTATCATGCTGTCATATTGATATATGGCGTGTTTCGTAGAGGTCAGAGTTTTCGAGCGAGAAGGTCGGCAAGGCTGGCCGAAAAGGGAGGGTTTGGGGGGCAGGGGGAGGCTTGTTTTTCCGGGCAGGGGGGGGGGGGGGGGGGGGGGGGGGGCGTGGGAAGTGTACTCATTTATTGCTTGTCTCAGTCATGTGACCATTGACCACGCATACAGTTCGAGACGGAGCACAGGGGGGGGGGGATACGCGTCTCATGCATGGCTGTAGTCGTATGACCGTGGACCCTCGCATCCCTACTGCAATGCCGAGGCCGTTAGTCGTCATTACTTCGCGCCGGGGGAGGGGGGAGGGGGTGTACTCGATATCATGCATGGCCGTAGTCGTGTGACTATAGACCCTCGCATCCCTACAATGCCGGGACGGAGCACGTCGGGTTTTCACCGACCAGGCAGACATTGCTTGCACCAAGTGCGAAGCGCCGTGAGGTGTCCGGCGAGTCGCATGAAGGGTGAGCTGCATCCTACTAAGAACCGCTTTAGAGGTGGATTTTCTTGCATATGGAATTCAGCATCAATGAGTTGGTTTAATTTCTGGTGTGCCCACTTCCAGAGACAGCAATGGGTTTTACATTTTTACTGCCTCGTGGATGCCTCACCATATACACACTACGTGATGCGATCATCCCCGCACAAGGTTGTCCCCGCACCCAAATGATCTAACTTGACGGCCAGCCGTGGTAACCGCCACACAAAAAAAGAAAAAAAAAAAACGGTACCCTGGATGTCTAGCTCACGCAGTGAGAGGCGTGTTTTACAGCGTCGTCCCCAACCGACGCCAACCCTACCTATATATATACCGTACCAGGTACATAATATAGGGAGGGGGGAGGGGGGGGGGGGGGGGGAGATGGCGGAGAGGTCTGAGCCGTAGAACGAAACGGTTGTTGGTTTACACCAATGCATATGGTGCAGAGGTCTGCCCGCCTGCTTAAAAGTGGAAACCCAACGCGCTCATGTATAGCCACAACACTTTTGTTTTCGTCTTTTTCTGTCTACACTATTAGCCCCCCTTCAAGGTGGGAATCCTAGATATCGACCAAAATAATGCCAACTTTTTGGTGTTTGTCAACCATGTAACGGCAGCGTTAGCACCCCCGCCGGTATGGATAGGATCATGTCCCGCCCGTCCCGAACGACTCCTCACGTTCAACCGTTGTAACTCGGACACCATGTTTTGTGGAATATTATCCCTCCGAAATAACGCAGTGGCTGGGCGTTGATGTACTCGTCATCTTTTTATGGTCAATGTTTCTCGCCTCTGTGAAGCCCCTATTACGGGGGTCTATAGTTAACAGGACCTACGGCATACATGAAAAACTACATATTTAGGTATTTTTACTAACAATATTTGGTCCTGTTTACTGTGGTCCCCCGTAACAGGAGGTCACGGCACGAATCCCGCGAAGAGAGTGGTCGTGCATATATTTTTTTTTTTGCGTTGTTGTTTGCGATTGTGTACACTCCGTATGTTTTGCGGTTGGGCCCGCCGTGCGTTTTGCGAAGAGTTACATTCTTGCGAAGCGTTACGTCTTGCGAGACATTTACTAGATGAACGAGCTGGTTCATATGGTTCAGTCCCTCTTTCCCGCATTTTTTTTTTTTTCTGTTTGTCTGGGTATGCCGCGCTTTTTTCCCTTTCCTCTCCGTACTTGACACAACCTCCTTCGGCCGGTTTTATATATATATATATAGATGTATATATAAGTATAGTAATCTTTAATTATTTTAGTCTTTACGTTTGTCTCTATTTTTTCGTATTTCTTTGCGCTCTCATTTTTCTTTTCTAGTTCTTGATTTCACTCTTCGAATCCCATTTATTTGTTTGCCTATTTCTTTCCAATTTGTCAGTTTTTTTTTTCCTCTTCGTTGGTATTCATACGTACCAGATACTACGTTTTATTTTTTCAAAAAGACGTATTTTTTCTTTTTTTCGTTCGTCCTTTCTTTTTTTCTTTTTTGCGAAACTCCCCAACAGGAGATCGAGACCAGTGATGGCCAACCTAGGAGTTCCCCTGGTGGAGGGGGACCTGATCGTCAAGGACCAGGGGTGGGCTACCGCGCGACAAGACGGGCGTCACTACCATATGCTCGTCCCGACCGAGGTTTGGGAGCTCCTCGGAGTTCTCGTGTCTCCCTACGCTCACTCCGCCGCGCAACCGTCTTGACCCTAGCTTGTATGGCAAGAAGAAACCGTGACATACAGTTGAACATTTTTGCCGAATTTCAAAGAGGGGGGGGGGGAGGGTGGGGGGGGGGGGGGCGCACTCATTTGTTTTTCGCCTTTGTTATTTGAACATTGACCACGCATCCTTTTCGAGACCGAGCGGGTGGGGCGGGGGGGGGGGGGGGGGGGGGGGGGGGGGGGGGGGGGGGGGGGGGGGGGGGGGGGTCTCGATGGGAGAGATGTACTCGATCTCACGCATGGCCGTAGTCGTATGACCGGGGGGGGGAGGGGGGGGGTGTACTCATTATCATGCATGGCCGTAGTCGTATGACCATAGACCCTCGCATCCCTACGATGCCGGGATGGAGCGGGGGGGGGGGGGGGGGGGGGGGCGCACTCATTTGTTGCTTGCCTTAGTCATTTGGCCATTGACCACGCATCCCTTTCCAGATGGAGTACTGGGGAGGGGGGGGGGGTGTCCTCATTATCACGCATGACTATAGGCTGGCCGGGGGTTGGGGGCGTGTACTAATTATTTTCGTGCATGGCCGTAGTCATATGACCATAGACCCTCGCATCCCTACAATGCCGGGACGGAGCACGTCGGATTTTCACCGACCAGGCAAACATTGCTTGCGCCAAGCGCGAAGCGCCGTGAGGTGTTGGGCGAGTCGCATGAAGGGCGGACGGGGTGGACGAGTCGCTTCCTACTAAGAACCGCTTTAGAGGCGGATCTTCTTGCATATGGATGACAGCATCAATGAATCGATTCAATGTCTGGTGTGGCCACTTCCAGAGACAGCAGTGGGGTGTTACTAAATGTATTTTCACCGACCAGGCAGGCATTGCTTGGACCAAGCGCGAAACGCCGTGAGGTGTTCGGCGAGTCGCATGAAGGGTGAGCTACTGCATCCCACGAAGAACAGCTTATGCGGCGGACTCTCGTGCTTATTGTGGACGACAATTTCGAATTGATTGAAAAAAATATGGTGTGGCCACTTCCAGAGACAGCAATGGGTATACTATGTTACTGCCTCGTGGGCGCCTTGCCGTATACCACGTGCACTCTACGTGATAGTGGTCATTTCCCCTGTGCAGAGTTAAGGCTCTCCGCTCCGCACAAAATTTCTACCTCGACCGCCAGCCGCGGTGACCGCTTAAAAGCAAAAGCGGGACCCTGGCTGTCTAGCCTCACGCGGTGAGAGGAGTGTATCACAGCGTCGTCGCCAACCGACGCCAACCCAACGAATATTACACTTATTAGATATACGGGGGGGCGTGGGGGGTGAAAGAGGTTGTAGTTGACCACTCTAGTTTGGTGCTGAGGGGACGAGTGGGGGGAGGGAGCCGGATCGCAGGAGGGGGGGGGGGGGGAGTTGTAGTTGAACATTCTAGTTTGATGCCGGGGGGGGGAGGTTGGGGAGTGGTTCTTGCTGAAGTTCAGGATGGATGAATCACTCTCGGGAGGGGGGGGGGGGGGGGGGGTGTTCTTGCTTGCAGTTCACGATGGATGATACTCTACGAGAGGGATTCTTTCCACTCTCTCTGCTACTTGGTTTAGACCCACGAGAAAAATCAGCAGTGCCCCTTATTTTGGGGATGGGAGAAAGGGGCGGGGGGGGGGGGGGGGGGCACGCGAGATATGATGCATGACCGTAGTCGTATGACGATAGGGGGGGGGGGGGGGTGGTTCTTCCAGGCATTGTTGCAGTTATTTTCAGCCTCGACGTTTCAGACTTTTGATTTTTTTTTTTTTGTCTTGGCGGGTGATTTCCGCTCTCTGTTAGATTTCTGTGTGCATGTTTTATCTATATTCGTCTGTATATCAAACCAATGGAAAACACGGGATGGGGGTCCATGTGATTCTTGCGAACGACCACCTGCCTCGAGCAGCCCCTGTTGCCATCATGGCCACCCTCTCGACGATCTGGATAGAGGAGGGAAGGGCTTAACTTAATCCCCTTTTCAGCTCCGCCCCCTTTTTTTGCGACGAACTCCTTGGGAATATAGCTGCATTTTTGGGGGGGCATCCCGTAAAAAAAAAAGTAATTTTGGACCCAGGGGTGCACGAAGAAAAGAAAAAAACGGAGTCACAAGTCACACTCGCCACCATGTCGAAACTGAAACCAAACGAGCGGGTTGGGATTTTTGTCGAGAAATTAAACGAAACTTTTCTTATTTTTTCAGTTTTTTAGTCAACCCCCCCCCCCCACCTCACGGCGCTTCGCGCTTGGTGCAAGCAATGTCTGCCTGGTCGGTGAAAACCCGACGTGGTCCGTCCCGGCATTGTAGGGCTGCGAGGGTCTATGGTCATACGACTACGGCCATGCATGATATTGAGCACCCCTCCCCCCCCCCCCCCCCCCCCCCCCCCCCCCCCCCCCCCTCGTCTGGGACTCAAAGAAAATGTGGGGTGTCGTTTTTTGTTTTTGTTTTCTGTGTACTCTCGTTGGACCGCCGTCGAGCTGTTGTTTGGAGCTGTTGCGCAACTCGCCTGAGGGAACGAATGGCACCCCCCCCCCCCCCCCGCCCCCCCGAGGTGGGGGTTATGTGGGACGGGGGTTCGGTCTCTATTTCGTTTTGTGTAGCGCTTGGCTGGGGAAAACAGACGGATTTGCCGAGAAGGTTGGGGGGGGGGGGGGGGGGGTACTCGTTTGCTGTTTGCCTCAGTCCTTTGACCGTTGACCACGCATGCCTTCCGACATGGGAGGGGTGGTTGCAAGTGGAGGTCGATTCGTTTTGGCTTTGTTCGTCTTCGCCGCGACGGCGCAGGAAGAAGAGGGTGTGACAGGGTTGGGACACTTTTCTGCAGATGCACACATACCCCCCTCTGCGTCGAGAGGTGCTAGGAGGGCATCGTAGACACGTACCTGGTCGAAATTATAAGGACCGCCTGGTCTTCATATTTATACCCCAACGGTCCTTACATATTTGTCCAATGTGGTGAGAAAGAGCCACCAGGGTTGTCTCGGAACACTACAGTAATGGATCCTTCCAAATGTGTGTTTGGTGGGGTATCATATGCTCTGGGGTACCAAACCTGTTGGTTTGGTCATACTCGGGTAGGCACCCGGGTACCCTCAGAGTACTATGGGGTACCCGGAGACCAAACCTATTGGTTTGGTCATACTCGGGTATGTACCCGGGTACCCTCCTCAGAGTTAACCGGGTACTCTCAGAGTACTCTGGGGTACCCGGATACCAAGCCTAGTGGTTTGGTCATACTCGGGTATGTACCCGGTTACCCGCAGAGTTAACCAGGTACCCTCAGAGTACTCTGGGGTACCCGGATACAAGACCTATTGGTTGTCATACTCGGGTATGTACCCGGGTACCCTCAGAGTTAACCGGGTACCCTCAGAGTACTCTGGGGTATCCGATAACAAACCTATTGGTTTGGTCATACTCGGGTATGTACCCGGATACCCTCATAGTACTATGGGGTATCCGGATACCAAACCTATTGGTTTGGTCGTTCTTGGGTATGTACGTATCCGGGTTCTCTCATGGTACTATGAGGTACCCAGGTACCACACCTACGGGTTTTGTCATACTCGGGTATGTACCCGGGTACCCTCAGAGTAAGTACCCTACCAAACACGGCCTCGGACCCTTCCTTTTCATGACGGGGAAGCCATATCGACCCTAGCTTGCTTGCGGGACGTGTTGGCACTGTGTTTTATCCCACACTGAAAATATCTGACAAGAAGAGCTTTGCTCGAAATTTCTGATGCAATTGCGGCTGGTTTGTTTTGCTCTTTGATAAGTAAATGGGTAGTATCGAGGGGCAGGTTTAAGTATACTGTTTGCGTGTGTAGAGGTGATATCTTCACAACAGCGGCACCTTTTCGCTGGCGACTACGTTGGCGGCGGCGGGGTTAGCGCCACGTGGTGCACGCTTAAAAAAGAGAGGTGTGTAGCCGGTAGTTGCTGATGCTCAGTACCATCGTATGTATTCGTTGTATGCGTGAAACATTCTGATCGTCTCCTTACAAAGCTTCGGTTAACTGCTGCGTAACTTGTCGATTTCACGATTTCCAAGTATTAGTTGTTTGTCCCTGAAAGCTTTTTCGTCCCTGAAAGGCGAGAGAACTCGTATCGGAGTTAAAGGTCAGAGTTTTAGTTTTCCCAGCGAATAGCGGGTCTGGTAGTGGGCATGACGAAGACTTTGCGCGTAGGTAAAGATAATCAGCCGCGGGCGGTATCGCTGGCCGTCGGCGAGCAATGTTGCTTTTGAGGCGAGCGCATGTCGCTCCCGAGACGCTTGCATTGGTTTCTTTCGTTGTTCTGCTCCTGGTGGGAGCTGGCGGATCGGCTTTTTGCTGCGGCGCCTTGCTTCTTTTCGCGACTGTCGAGGTCCCCTTTCGTGACCGTTGGGGCCCCTTTCGTGGCCGCCGAGGCCCTCTTTCGTAACTGTTGAATGAAACCCTTTCGTGCCCGCGGGGGGGCTTTGATGGCCATTGAGGCCCTTTCGAAACCGTCAGGGGCCTTTCATGGCTGTTGAAACCTTTTCGAAACCGTTGAGGCCCCTTTCGTGACCGTTGAGGCCCTTTCGTGACTGCTGAGGCCCCCTTTCCTGATCGCCGGGGCTCTTTCCTGACCGTTGAGGCCCGTTCGTCGACGTTATATATGGCCCTCTCGTATCCGTAGGGATCCTTTCGTGACTCCTCTTTCGCGACATGTCGTGGCATGTGCCGTGGCACCGTCTGCGGCATAACCTTAAACCTTCCACGGTATCTTGCACGGCATAACACGGAACCTTCCACGGACCTCCACGGCATACCATGAAACCCTAACCCTAACCGTATCCTAGGTGCCGTGGGGGTTGCCGTGACATGCCGTGGGGTTGCCATGGAGTGCCATGGGGATTGCCGCGGGGGTTGCCATGGTACCGCCCATAGCATGCCCGGCGCCCCCCACGGCGTGCCGTGGAATCCTACGCCACGCTACGGGATGCCGTGGGGATGCCATGGTATGCCATGGGTGGTACCATGGCGCATGCCACGAAAACGGCAAATAGTGTAGAACTCTGTCTGGCTGAAGCCCTACATACATACATGTAGAGGTGCCTGTGCCGGTTTTATAAAAAACTAAAAAAAGCACGTCAGCTGTGAGTTCAACCGATCGGTCGATACTCGACTTTGCAAGCTGCGTGAACCGTTTCGCGCGTTTTCCATTATTTCCCTCCGGTTTGGGAAAATCGAACGGCATACAAACTTGTGGTTCTATTGGTGAAGACCATATGTATGCCGGTGCGGAGAAACCCGCAGTGCAGATAGACACTGATCCTATTACTGGTGAGTTTCATGCCAACCAGTCGACAGCATGCTAAGCAAAGGTAGAGGTTCTCCCGCAATTTTCTGAGGCTCCTGACGCGAAGAGCTCTGTGTGTCATTCAAAGACGGATTTAAGGAAAGTTGGCACGCTTGTACCCTTTTAGGACTGCAGTCCTGTTTCGGGAACAAACCAGTCAAATTCTGAGTAGTTTGTTCCCGAAACGGGACTGTGCAGCCCTGAAAGGTTTAAACCCGACGAGCAATCGATTCCATGGCCCACGGGCCCACATGTCTATATCGATTTTGTTGTTGTCGTTGTTGTCAAAGCGAAACGATTTGTTTTGGTAAGCTCCTCGGTCGAGAAGCCCCATC
This sequence comes from Macrocystis pyrifera, assembly GCA_031763025.1. Lineage (NCBI taxonomy): Eukaryota > Phaeophyceae > Laminariales > Laminariaceae > Macrocystis > Macrocystis pyrifera. The sequence goes on from JASSKH010000012.1 coordinate 6,067,705, forward strand.
TCAAGTCAGAAAAAATAGTTGCCTTGCGAAGGCGAAAAGTGCTGCCCTTTTTGTTGTCGAAGGCGTCGCACAGTTTTTTTTGGGAGTCATCACAACGACGGCGTTGGTGCCCTCTGGGGTGCCAACGATTTGTGTGAAGCGGAGACCGCTCTAGGGTAATGGTAAGGGTAGTGGTAAGGGACGCAGGTGGTTCTGGCAGCTGGAAAGCAGTGCTTCGCTTCTTCTGATTTAGATCTTCTTGTTGATGGCGAGAGCTGAGGAGGTGCTCTGGTAGAGAAGTGAGAGGTAGGGGGGTGGGACTCGACGCCCAGATATACTCGTCCCACCCCACGCCACAAGCTCTCCTAAATTCCTCTTATCTGATGTACGCCTACAGAACTTTCCTATGGCTACGGTCGTTCTTCTGCTAATATAAGAACTTCTCACTTGGTAGTCCTATCTGCGTCAAGGAACATTACTCTCGTCTCACGGGCTATCCGCCTTAGGGAACATTCCTAAGAGAACGTTACTCTCGACTAACGGAATATCCGCTGGGTTAGTCCATTCTTTGGATTATTCTCGTATTCGTGAGACTACAAGACTGCAACGTATTATCTATATCTATAGCCCATGAATACTCCACCCATATCACATTTGTCTCTTAACCCTTTTGGTACCGCAGTCCCGATTTGGGGACAAACCAGTCTAAATCCAAGTGATTTGTCCCCAAAACGGGACTGCGGTACTAAAAGGGCTGCTGATCATTTCGTCACACGCCCAGGACAGATCATCGATACCCGCTTGAGGACCGATATATAGGTGTTTCGAGGCAGATAAGATTCCTTGTCTCTGAATGGTCCACGGCCTACAGTTGTAGCTCATGTTGCCGGGTGGGGTCTGTATAATCTGCATGATCTACAGTACGACAACACATGTTTCTTGGGTTGGGCCTGCACTACTATTACGGGGGACCATTGTGATAGTAAATAGGACCAAATATTGGTAGTAAAAATAGGAAACATACAGGTTTTTGTGTGTACCGTAGGTCCCATTTTACTATGGTCCCCTGTAATATGGTCCCATTTTACTATGGTCCCCTGTAGTATTAATAGTGCCGTTAGTTCCTCCTGCACAACCTCTCAAAAAGGCAGGTGAGGAAGTAGAATATCTGCTGTAGAGCATGATCTCCCTTGAGTGTGTGGACTTCTTCGCTCTGCGCGGACAAGAAAAGGGAGGGCATGGAGACGACTGAAGGGCATCGCCATAAGCGGAGAGAGTATAATGCGCTTCGTTCTCGCTTGAAGCGGCGGGTGCGCTGCTTCAGTTCATCTATTCGGGACGGTGCGCGGTTCGGCTTGGCTCCACTCGGCTCGGCTCCGCTCGGCGCGGCGCGGCGCGGCGCGGCGCGGTGCGGTGCGGTGCGGTGCGGTGGGCCGCGGACCACGCTGATGAAGCCATATATGCCACGTCGGAGACAGGTCAATGTGGGCGCGTCAAGACTTTTTCGGCCTTAGCTAGTTTTAGTGTCGGAGCTGTCAGTCAAGCGATCAAACCGCGGTATCCTATTTTTGAGGCATTTTTTCAATGGAACCTCACCTCGGCGGCGAAATGCCAAACGTGGCACAAAAGCTGCTATTAATATAGCGATACTTCCTACTAGCTACTGTAAAACAAGCTACATACAACCCAGGTACAGCGACCCTACTATTGCCGGAAATGTAAGGACCGTTGGGGTCTTCTTATTGATACATAAACGATCTACGAGTACGTATTTCCGTCCAGAGCAGTAAGTAAGTAGTGGTACTCGTAGGCTGGAGCAGAACGTCATCAGCCACCACCGCCGCCACCATCTTTTCAGCTAACTGTGGGGTTGTGTCCAGTCACTCACCCACAATACAATATGCCAACCCATACGCCACGGTCAGGAAATAGATCCTATGTAAGGACCGTTTGGGTATTCATATTAAGGCCACGCTGGCACCCGAGCGTGTCCTGGTCCCGGGTTCCGGTAACTCTAAAACCTAGATGTTTTATTTGGAACAGAAAAAAAAAAAACGTCGCCATTTAACACGCTGCGTTTAGAACTTCGGCTGGTTCGTGCTTACCGAAGAGCGACTGTTACTCGAAAGAGGTTCATCACAGCAGCTTGTGGTTCTCTAGAGATTGATCTCCCGCAGGATCTCAACAGAGGCCTACTGCATCTATCTCGACTTAGAGATGCTGCAGGGGTCGAAATTGGGGAAATGAGGCAAAAAAACACAATCCCCAACTGAACGTTTTTGCAACACTTACTTCAGGACAGCTATACACCTCCTCACAGGAAACTTCAGCCCGCGAAATTGAGGGATGTCCCTGATGGGGTGTGCGGGGGTCGGGGGTGCACCAGACGGCAGTCAGTCGTGAGCAGCCAGCGACAACTCACGAGATAGATGTTTTCGTGTACTCGAAGTTGCGAGCGAGTAGCACAAAACGCTCGCAAAAACGCTAAAATGTTTCATTTCACGCAAAAGGGAGCACGGCACATTTGGCTACAACACTGATGTGATGAAGAAATGGCCACCACTAGAAGGTTGCTGTTCTCCAGGCGGATAATATATCTCTTTAGAGGTTGTCATCGAAGATGCTGCGGGGCGCAAAAACTACGTCCCCAAGATGGGTAGTAAATTATCGGGCCCAAAAAAGAGCAAAAAAAAAGGGCCACAAAGCTCAGGATTCTTACGTATTATTTATTTGCGTTAACGATGCTCAAACTACGAAATACCAGTACGGATCTTGGTTGCAACTCCCCTACTCTAGCTAGTTCCAAGTCGTATGCTTATGTTGCCGAAACGCCTACGTGCGGGCACTTGACGGCGCATTCCTGAGGGTGCTAGCGTCCAAACGGCCCTCGCATCCCGGACAGAGTGGCAAGTACTCCTATCACCGTACAATCAGACCACCAGAGGAGGCGCTGGTATCGCAATGATTTAAAAGCTCCCCGGAAAGTTTGTAAGCCAGGGTGAACAGGAGGATAGGGACCTGCTGTATGTATGTGTCCAATCATCCTGTGTGCTGAAACTACTACTGTACATTCCCCTTCGGGATAAACGCCAATGCATATCATACAACTCGTATATCTGTACCATTTCTGCTTCAATGCTACACTCCATGCTACTCGGCACTGACCAAATAGATCGGTCGCTGCACTGCAGTCGCTACTGAACGCGGATCACGGCAGCAGCAATAATAGGCTGCTGCTGTCGTTGCCTACCAGGTATTTCTCAACACCTCTCCCCAATAGAAGTCGCGCCTTCTTAATGCCGTGATGGCAGTGGATCCAAACCGCAACTTCAAGTTCAACATCACCTTCAACAACGATCTATCGCACGGTGCGAGCATGGGGCGAAGTACAATTCACAGATCGCAGTTAGTTGTAGCGTCGCGTCATATCTCGGGCATGATACCTGCTGCTGCTGTCACTGTTTTGCTGCTGGGTTATTGCCTATATGACGGCGCGCGGGGCCACCCACATTACATGTTCCGACGTTATTCCCCGTCTTCACTCGAGTCGGCCCGACAAGCGAATGCGCCGTCAACAGAGACACCACAGCTGCGCAGGGCAGGCAATGCATGCAGCAGAGCATCATCAAAAATGGAGCTACCAAAGCTCTACAGACATGTTTCGCATGCAGCGCAAGCAGTGACGATGCATCAACATGAATCCTTAATACTACATTGGTTCCACGGGCATGGAATGAACGCCGTGGTGCATACCCAAAGCAGGGCCCTTAACGCTGTGTGGGCATGCATACATAAAAAGTACCACGTAGCTGAGCTGTGGGAAGCCGTACGTACTGCCTCAATGGAGCTATGCATACCACAGCCGCTCAGGCATGCAGCGTGGGAAATAACTGTTTCAAGTACATACAGCAGTTATGTAGTAATTACAGGGCAGCTACCAAGAAAACGAACGCATAATAAGAAAGCCAGAGGCAGAAATCAACAACAGGCAAAACAGAAAAATTGAGAGTCGCTGTACCGGATTTAAGAGCAGTAGTAGCGCACCCCCCCAAAAAAAAAAACAGCCTGGATCATCATTCGTTTTCTTACTGGCACTACTACAGCAGTAGTAGTAAGCGTCCTGTGTTGTATTGCAGCAACCAGTTTTCCTATTTCTTACTTATGGCGTATACTTCGTACAGTGTAGTCGGGGTCAAGAATCGTCTTCAAGACTCGCGACAGTCAGGGTCAAGGAATCGTGATAATCGTCTTCAAAAGAATCGGGGTCGAGACTATTTAAAAGTGGTTTGGGATTTAGTGCAGACAGAAAAAGGCCCGAAAGTAAAAGTCTTACCCGAGGTGCTTGCATGATGAGGTACGTACGTGTCCTGTACCTTACGTGATGAAAACAAAAAAATAAAAAAATCAGTACTACTCAATAGTACATGAGCACGCGCGGCTGGAAACTCATCGTCTCCGATGGCCTCCTGCGGCGACGAGGCCTTTCTCGGCAACGCCTGCAATGGTTGGAGCATGAAAGTGAGAGCCGCGCTTGGGTACTATGTACACCCAACAGGAAAAAGCCGTAGTTGAACCCGTCTCACTCGACCTACAGCATACCTTAACCGATTTACAATCGACTCGGAGCTCTCCGCAGAGCAAAACAAATAGAGCTCACGCCGAGCTCACGCAGAGCTACACGGAGCCACACCGAGCTATGAATATTCACGCACAGCTATCGTACGCAAAGAAACCTACGCAAAGCTACACATATATATCTCAAACACCGAGGAAAATAATTGGTGGCAGGTGGACAGGCCGGCAGGCCGGAAGGAAGAGGCAGGACAGTCAAGCATCGTTGCACCTGGCATCACATAAAATAAATACATTATCGATTCCATCCTCGTTTCAAGCAGTACTATAAAACAAGGGGAAACCACCACAAAAAAGCAAGAACCGTCAAGTCACAAACACGCGGTGCGAGTCGTGGAGTGGGCGCGACTATGTTGGATTATAACCCATTCACATAAGAACGGCTGTACAAGTGCGAATATAAGAAGCAGAAACAATGGACCCCCCTCCCACCCCCCCAAAAAAAACACACGCAAACAGCAAGCTACAGCGCACAACTTTAAAAAAAAGAAAGAAAAAACAAAAGAGAACATACCGCTGAGAACAAATCCACTCCTCTTCTTTTGCGTAAAACTGTCGGAAAATTAAGCAGACCCCCCCCTTCCCCCCACCCCCAATCTAACTGACCACCCAGCCAACATACCGACTAACCGGGCGCAAGAAAAGCGCCATTCTCACCCCGGTTTTAAACGCCCCCGCTCAACCTTAAGGGAACCGCGAGCGGCGGGACAAGGGACCGGTTCGCACCCCCCCGCCACAGCAGCAGCAGCAGCAGCAGCAGTAGCAGGAACAGCAGACCCATCTCCCTCCGCCCCCTTCGCCTCCATCTCTTTTCTCATGCCTTGCCATCCCTTGTCATCGCTGTCAACAGTCACCGCTCGTCCCCGCTTGCTTGTTCCCGTCGCTGCCGTCGCGGACAACAGCCAAAGATGAACCCACACAAGAGCAATTCAACAGCAGTGGCCTCCGTTTGCTTGTTGCTTTGTTTGGTCCTTTTATGTGCACGGAGCGGCGGGAAACCCACCGTCACGGACAACGCACAAACGAACGACCACCGAGGGAAAAATCAGAAAAACGAAACGAAACGGGCCTCACCAAAAGGAACGGAACGGAACGGAACCGAACGGAGCCGAATCGGACTGGCACAACGGAACGGGGGGCCGAATCATGAACCGGACCGTGCAGCATTGGGTTGGAACGAGCCCAACAGAACCGAACCGATTCAGAATGCAACCAATCCGAACGGAACTAACCGCACTGAACCGAACCGGAAAGGGACAATTAGGATCGAACCGAACCGAACCGAACGCGAAAAAAAATCCAACCGAACAGAACGGAACGAACCGGAACCGCATCGGGATGGCAGGACTCGAAACGAACTGCATGGACCTGAGCCGGCATGGAACGAACCGATTTGAAGTGAGAACTGAACCGAACTGGAACGGGATGAACCGCACCGAATGGAACCTGAACTAACCGAACCGAACCGAAATTAACACGACCTCCAGAAGCAGAAAAGGCGATAGAGAGGGGGGGGGGAGAGCGGCAACAGGAGTGGCGCCCACCCGGCCCCATCTTATGACGAAACACCATGCAACGTCATCGGCCACGGGTAACGCCCGGGCCGCGACGGTGGGAAGCAGAGAGACGAAACAAAAAAAAAAAAACGAAATAAAACGCCAGCCACAGAAATGGGGAAAAAAAAGCAGAAAACAAAGAGACAAATAAAGCAAATACCACCCCAGCGGAAGCAGCAGAAGCAGTAATTAAGCATAGAAAACAAGGGGGAAAAAAAACAGGCAGAACACGAGCCAAACGAAGAAGAAAAGGCGGACAGACGGGGCAGGCAGGTAGACGGATACACGAACGAACGGTACCCACAGCGAGAAAGAGCAAGAACGGAAAAAAAAAAACACAAACAAGTTCGACTGAAGGAACCCAGATCTCTCTCGACCCCGACCGCGGATGATCGTCTCTCCGCTCGCTAGTGCAACGCGTCGTATTTAGAGCAGCACGCACGGGGTACGCACGCTCACGCAATATCTTCATCTGACTGTAATCTAAATAACCTGTCTACGCAGCAGCAGCAACAGCAGCCAGCTCCTTCCGACCGATTGTCATTCTCCCCCCACAACCAAACCCGGGGAAGCCGCGACGCGTGGTATGGCGGGGGGAGGGGGGTAGAAGGTAGGGGACGGGGGGCACTGGAGTGACTTCACAGATCCGCTTACTATCCGGTTGAAAAGATGATGTGCCGGCCGCGTGTAAGAACACGGAAGGCAGCGGCACGCGTTCGCGAACTGAGAAAAAAAACAAAGAACGCAGATTGATGTTGGCTGATGGGTTGGTGGCAGTGCGAGCTCTTTCGCTCCTTCTAGGCCAAAAAGAAGAAAAATCCTCCGTCGTGATCGGCCTTTAACGCTCCAAAGTGTGCCGCCGACAGAGAGCCAACGCTTCAAAAAGAAAAGACACGCATGACTACAGTCTCGAGAACGGATACACATCCCAATGAGACGCCCCACACGAATGCCCGCCCGACGACCAACCGGGGAGGCGAAACTTACAGCCAGGGCAGGCAGACATACAGACGGTAATACAGATAGGCGCACACACGGTTTGTGCGGAAAACAACCGGTGTCGGCGGTTTCCTCCACACGAGACGCGGCGCCGCGTCTGGCTAAAACAAAAAAAAAAGAAGGGACGCGCTACCGCATCAAACGCCCGAGGTTACGGGCGCAAGCTGACGGACCCATCGCCCCCTTTTGCCGGCTAGCGTGAGGAAAACACGATTATCTCCTCGAACTCCCTCCGCGATCCGAATTTCACGTAAATCGCCTCACTTCAGTCCCGCTAACGCACCCACAGACCAGTCCCACCCCATTCAATCCACAACAGAGCCGCCGTGCCTCCACGCAATCAGGACGACGGCGCACTGTGTCTGCCTGCCCGCCCCTACCATCCCCAACTATTCCCTTCCCCTCCTCCTATCCCAGAGTCAGTCCACATGCTCATGCTACAGCTCTCGCTCGAGTCCGGCCTTGGATCAGCCGCCCCTCCCGCCGCCGCCGCCGCCGCCGTCGTCGCTGCCGTAGTCGCTACCACCGCTGCTCCCGCCGCCGCAGGCATCGCTACCGCAGACGCAGTCCCCGGGGCAGTTGCCGCCGCGGCTGTAGCCACCGACGCCGCCGCCGCTGTCGTCGCCAAATCCACCGCCGCAAGCATCCCACCGCTCGAAGAAGCAGCGAGAGGCTCTGGCGTCCCGGGCGGCAACCGCGAGACGCGGCGCAACGGCGGTTGAGAAGAGCGCAAGGATGATGCCGGTAGCGGCGGCGGCGGCGGCGGGTGCGGCCGCGGTCGCGGCACCACTGACGCCGCCGTCACACCCCTTCTACCCGCCATCGTCGTCCCCGGAGGGTCGACACCTACGACCGTGGTAAAAAAAGCAGCCATCGCCTCCGGCTGCACCTCCCAGTCCCCGTTGTTAGTGTCTACTTCCGCCGCCGCGGCGGCCGCCGCGGCCACCCCCGTTGGTGGCGTCGCCACCGCCACCGCTGGCGCCCCCTCGCGCCACCCCTCCCCCATCGCGTCCGTTGACCGCGCGGACCGAAACGCCTGCCCTATCCTCGCACTCGCGTTCGACCCGCCTACAGTCGAAGGCGGACGGGAAGGAGTTACCCCAAACTCGGAGGACGAGCCGCGGACCTCCCCCGAAAGAAGGGGGGAATCGCTCGACCTCCCTGCGCCGGGCGTCACTGTCCTCTGAGCGAGCGCGTGGTCCACCATGCCGTTAGCCGCGTGCGCGACAGACTCTCTCGCGCCCCCTCCGGCAAACGCCTCGCGGCACCAGCCGGGCCGCGGGCTCGGCTCCAGCGCGTGGCTCGCGAAGAACGACTCGCCTCCCCCCCCGTGAGAGGTCGCGTCCATCCCGTCCAACGTGGAAGGAGAAGCAGAGGCGCCGCCGCCGGTGGCGATGGCGCCCGCGGAGGCGGTGGCCGTCATTCCCGCCGTACACCGAGCGCCGCCCGGATTTATTGCCGTGGGCAGGGTCGTTCCGTCTACTCGCCGGCGCGCAGCAGAACCTCGCGCGTCGTCGCCACGACCCTCACCACCGCCGCAGCCACTACCGCCGCCGCCGCTATCATTGTCCCACTGTCTGCCCCCGCCTGCTTCTCGGGAGACGGGCGAGTCCGGCTCGACGGCCCACCCTTCGCTGCCGAACGCAACGCCGAGAGGTCGCCGTCGGGGCACGGGCTCCAAAACTCTGCCCGCGAAAAACTTCTCCTCTTCCCCGCTCGACGCGCCGCTCGCCGTACCCCCTATGGGGACGGGTGGACTGGCCACCTTCTTGCACCATCGTATCAACGACGAGTCTGGGTCCTCCGCCTCCCCTTGCCCGCTCATCCCCCCTCCCGCTCCCTTTCTCCACACCAGCGGAGCCGGCGCATCTTCGTGGGAAAACGATTCTCTCCCCGTATCCGGGCTCGGCGTGCGCCGCTTCCGGCTCCCCAGGCTCTCTTTGGCGCCCTCCCCCACGTCCATCTCGCTGCTGCTCCCCTGCTCGTCGCAGCTCCTCGTCCCGTCATCTCTGCACCCACCCCCGCTACCGCCACCGCCAGTGCTACTACCTCCACCGCCACCACCAAAGTTACCCGGCACAAGCCGGTGCCGTCGCCACTCCAGCCTCTTATGCTGGGTGTGCTGCTTCTCCGCCCCGGTCTGCTGCGGCTGACCCGTCCAGACCCTCCCCTCCTCGCTGCTGCTGCTGCGCGGGACTCTCTGGGGCGGCGGCGAGTGAGCCGTGGCGACCGATTCTCGCCCGCCCGGTTGGGAAGAGCCGCCCCCGCCCTCGGTTACCGCTTCGCCCCCCCCCCTCCTCTCCTGGCTCGCCGCAACGCCCCCCCCTGCGGCCCACGCGGCGATGCCCATGATGTCTTCCCTGCATGTGCGTGAGCGAGCGCGGAAAGGTGGACGCATCGCATGCTCAAGTTTTTTCGGCCGCGAATGGTAAAAGAGTGTACCTGCAAATTTCTGAGGTCCCCTTTTTCCTTCCTCGCTTAAGACACTCTACGCTATTTTTTTACCCGTACAAGTCATCCACAAGCCCGGTTTACGTAGCACAAAAAATGCACAAACCATCAGGATGCGTGCTGTAAACTGCTGTACGATGGAGGCGGGAATCTTCTTTCATCACTTTTTTGGCCTTGTGAGGCAACATTTCTGACTGCCGGGGCCTCCTTGAGCCTTTTTCGACTGCAGTCACGTTTCGGGAAAAAAAAACAACACGGGAGAGGCCACAGTAAATAGGGGACCGAATATGGTCAGCAAAAAACACGTAAATAGATATAGGTTTTTTGTTGTGTACCATAGGTCCTATTGACTATGGTCCCCCGTAATACTTAGAATTCGAGCGGTTTGTCACCGAAACGAGATTGCACTCCTAGAAGGGTGAAGGGCGTTGAGGAATTTACTATTACGGAGGTCCATAGTTAATAGGACCTATGGTGTACATAAAAACCTATATATTTACGTATTTTTACCAACAAAATTTGGTCCCATTAACTATGGGCCCCCGTAATACCCAATAAGAAACGCCTTATCGTTGGACCGCCATTCGGTTTCGTTTTACGACAAGGCATTTCCTTATCATCGCTAGAACACAACTTTCGGTTTCGTTTTACGATAAGGCATGCCTTATTCGCACTGTTCCTGTCTAGGACATGGCATTGCCGATCGGGCAAAGTACACAAGATTTGTCGAAGGTCACTTCTCAGGGGTGGGGATGTAGAGCCACCCGACCCTCTCAGGAATACTGCAGAGAGGAAATGTTGACGGTGAAAACGGACGATTACAGCAACAGCCGCTGCACGCGCGATTGGGGCATGATATACCCATTTGGGTCCTAGACCCAACGCAACGGCCATCGTACCGCACCGGAGTGACACGTCCCTACCCGTGACTGTTGGACGCTCTCACGCTTCTCGTACACGGTTGCTAACACCAAAAACTTAGAGCGTTCGTTTTGGTCCATGATACCTCGGAGCAAACACGTTGTGGACGCGCCAGAGCCTTTCCATGGGATGCCCAACAAACTCGCGCGGTCGACCTCTCTACCGTCACGTGTCTCCATACCGGTCCGATGCTCTTGCGCTGTCGGGCGTTTCTTGGGCTACCGGTTTTCACTACAGTAGGTTATCGACATGTTCGCTCGTCCCTGGCGTTTATGCTCTCCAAATACAGTAGGTTCGCCCTCTATTTTTTTTTTTGGCCGAAAATGCCGCCGAAAACGTACTTCGTTATTCTTCACTCCCACCGTTATTTGCCCTTTTTTTCTGAAGACAGGCCCCATTTTTATGGCGCAAAATTTCACGTACGACATCCCACCTCTGTCCGGAAACGCAAGGCCTGTTCGGTTACTATTAATATTACGGATACTGAATTGTTCCCCGTATGTCCGTCCCGACAGAGTGACCCTTAAGAGACCTAACACTAGGTGCTGCCAGGTACGAAACAAACACGGTACACGCTATTATGCATCTATACGCCGAAGTACGCAGTGCTACCTTAGCTTGCAGTACATGCTGTAGGTTGCGGAACCAAACCAAACATAAACGACACCCTACACTAATACGTAGTAAAACGTGCTGAGAGAAAACCATGCGGCGACGAAAACAGACTACCGAACGCAATGTTTTTAGTATTTTATCAATGGCTGTACCTCGCTCGTCGGACCAACAGAGAGAAGCGTCGGAAAAAAATATATGGTGCATGTTTGCATCACAAATACGGTGAAAATGTCATACCGGTGCGATATCGGCTCCTCCTTTTCTGCTGCACCTCAAAAGTCAATTCCTTCCTTTCCTTACATGAAAAAAGTGGGGTGAATCCGGTGCTGCACATGCAGACTTTTTCATAGTCTATGCGGCATACACATACATATTTGCCTGCACAAAACACATCGACGAGGTCAACAACACACAGCCGGCACCGCGCGCGCGATCGAAGCACAACAGCAGTATCGCGCTTACCTTGCAAAGGCGAGCTTCGACTACCGGTAAATCATTAATCATCGACCCCACAGCTGAGGCGGGGTGTTTTCTTTGAAACTTGTGTCAAGATACTTGAACCGACGGGGTGAACTGGGGAAAAATCGACACCCACACCCCACTGCCATATCCGATATCCGAGTGCCAAGACGGAGGCGGAAATGGGGTACTTCTACGTAGACAACCGAGCATAAAAACTTCGGAAAAAACCAAGAAACAAAAAAAAAAAAGGTTTTGTCGAAATTTGTACAGAAATCCCACTCCACTGGTCCATTCTTCCTCCGTCTGACCTCGGGGAGTGTGGGGTCGTTTTCTCTTTTCGTCGTGAGCCCGTCGTAATGTACGAGGTATCAGGCCATTTCTTAACACACACCTTTTTTTGTGTAGTGAAAAACGCACAAAAAAAAAAAAAATCACGAGGTATCAGGCCATATTTTCAACACACCTTTTTCGTGCGGTGAAAACACAGAAAAAAAAAAAAAAAATGGCAGCATTACGAGGCTCATCTTTTGCAAAAGCTGCGTGTATATCGGTTATTGAGGCGTGGAAAATGCAGCAGCCGTAAATCCGCCATGTACGACAAACTTGTCCGAGAGTGCTCCAATAAAGTGATGCTGTTTCAAACAAGCAAAAGAGGTTTTGTCACGAAATGGTAAGGGATTTTTTGTCGACCGTGAGATTTCCGGCTTCAGCTCACGGCAGCCACCACCCCGACCTGGAACTCCAACGCTAACCCTGACCCTGACCCTGTAACCAGAGGCCTCCTTGATTAGTGTGCCAGCTTGTCATTGTGCTTGGAGAGGCTGTGTTTGCTGTTCGGGCACTTCTAAGGAAGTTTTGTCATACATGACGGAGTTACGCGGCGGCAAATGCTGCCTTCCGCCACACATATATTTCACGAAATTTCACGTGCGTTCTTGAAGCGGAGACCGGGCGAGTCGAGTCGGGCTCGCGTTGTTTTCGGCATTGTCTGTATATACCATAGTGTATAAATATATACGAGCGAACGAAGTATCATAAATATCATAGCTTGTCAATATGACTTTCGAGCAATTTTTCGATCTCACAGCTGATATTTTATTATTTTTCGAAAACGTACATGTGCGGCCCTTTGATCAGCGGTATATCTATCTGCAAAGAGCAGTACAGGCGTGAGTCGTTTCTTCATGGGAGTAGTTGAAAATTTTGGCGGTGTTCACTTTCGGTTACAAAATCAGGCACAATCCATTTCCAGCGGTCTAGGGCCGTTTTCACCTGAAAACACGAGAAAAAAAAACAATCAACATCTTTTCGGATCGATCCATTCCGAAATAAAATATTAATAATTGGAGGGAAAATTGACTGGTGTATTGACATGTTTTCAAACTGATTGGAAAAATGAGTAGCAGCCACTCGATCGGTCGAACTCACACTTGGCGTATTTGCCATAACTGCATACAAACTGCATTGTGTAGGTCGACAAAAAGGGAAAAGAACGCCGGATTCCTCTCGCGGAATGGATTGTTTGAATTCGAGACGGGCCCGGTTCACCCGCTTCTCCGGTCAAACACGGCTGCGAAGGTACTACAAGTGAAATATCATAGACATCGACTGTCGTTTAACGGCGTGTGTAGGGTGTGTAATCGTAGCCCCGGTAGACCTTGCGAAGGTTATACTACAACCTCCATTTTCGATAAGTTTTTTTTCAAAAACTCAAAAGCATTGTATAAGAAACAGGCCAAGCGTATAGATACCTATATACCGGTTGGCATTGTACATGCTTTGCTTTGTTTTTCACCGCAATCGACCCCTTGCCAAATTTTGTCATCGAACCAACGCCAAAAATCCACCTGATGTCGTTGAAACCGTCAACGAGTACTGCCGCACCCGGTAGATGGATGGACTCATGACACGAAAGGCAGGATTGTCCGTCCGAGCCTTGACAAGAAGAAGAAGAAGAAAAAAAATCAGGAGCAACTACAAAACTGAAGCGAGGAAGGCACAACAGGGTGAGTCCCGTAGATACCGGCTGCAACACTTTCGATCTCACACCTGATACAGACCTTCTCTTTCTTTGCCTCTTTCTTTCTTTCTTTCTTTCTTTTCTTCCTTTTTTTTTTCTCTTGTCTTTCTTTCAAACACGCTCTGTGAGTTGCACTCCGGGTTAGGCACGAGCGAAACACGCAGCTTGCAAAGCCTTTTCAATTCCTCTCCTCTTTGGTACTGCACTGCTGCTGCTGTGCATATGCACTTCATCCTTTTAGTGTGACAGCAGTCCCGTTGTCGTGGACAAACCAGTCAAATTTCAAGTACTTCGTCACCAAAACGGGACTGCAGGTCCTGAAAAGAGTCAAAAGTACACCTAAATCTGAGTCGAATTCCAAGTGTCTTGTCCGCACAATGGAAGCGCAGTCAGTCCCAGCGCAGAAGGTAAAGGGGGTCACTATTAATTTTACGGGGGGGGGACCATAGTAAACAGGACCAAATATTTTCAGTAAAAATCGGTAAAAATACATGCCTGGTAGGTTTTCGTGTGTACCACAGGTCCTATTATTTACCATGGTCCCCCGAAAATAGAAACAAAACCTTGCCCCAAGAGGGGGGAAAAAAAGGCGTCAAGAGTAAAACAAATATCGCCTGGTATATGTAATAAAAATAAAAATAAAAAAAAAAACGACAGCCAGCCGTGAAATCAAAAAGGTTGTCGTCCCCGAAATTCGTATGTGCAAGCCATGTGTCATACTTCGATCGCGCGCACTCCGGGGGTTTCGGTGGCCTCACGAAGGAATATACATCCCGTAGACGAGGAGGACGACGACGAATCCAGAGAGAGTTTGTCTACACAATGGAAAATACTATTACGGGGGGCCATAGTAAATAGGACCAAATATTGCTAGTAAAAATAGGTAAATACATGGGTCTTTATGTGTACCATAGGTCCTATTAACTATGGATCCCCGCAATACCTGTGGTAACAAACAAAAAAAAAATTCGGGGGCCGTTGCTTTGCCACGACCGTCAGTAGGGGGGAAATACGTCAGCTGTGCTGCAGGATCCGACCAGAGAGGAAATATGTCAGGCGCGTTACAGGATCCGACGAAGCAACCCGGACTGCTCGGTCGGTCGGTGTTTGGTCCGGACTGCAACGTGCCGCAGAGGAACGTTGAATTCATCGCCGCCGGAGTGCAGCAACCCGGACAGCTCTGTGTGCCGTGTTTTGTCCGGACTGCAACGTCCCGCGCGCGAAGAGCGTTGGATCCGGGGTGCCATCGTTTTTGAATCCCTCGCTTTTTCCCGGAACGGGAAAGGTCGCCAACACCGAAAGGTTGCCGACACCGAACGTTTTCGGAAAGGTTCAGTCGAGGCGGGAAATACAAAATGTTCGGCTTTTAGCAACCATACCGTTGTCGTCAAAAGCCGTAAACGCCTCTTTTTGCGAACTCAACGCCCTTTAAGGCACCCCCTTTCGGACGAGGGGAAAAAAAAAAAAACTGTCCAAAACAAAAAAATACTGTTAATACCAGGCACCAGGAGGGTGGCCGGGAAAAAAAGCAAGGACAAAAAACGCCCCACTTCTTTTTCCAGACAAAGGGGAGAGGAGGGGAGGGGAGGGGGGGGGGGGGGGGGGGGGGGGGGGGGGGTTATTAAAAATCAAATAAACAAAACTAAATAAAAAAATCCGAAACTTGCGTTGTTTTTTTATGTCTGACAAAAATCTCAACCCGCTACGTACGTATACTCGTACGTGGTTTGTTTTCAATTCCGACACGGTGGCGAGTGTGGCTCCGTCTTCTTTTTTTTTTTTCGCCTACCCCTGGTCGCCAGTATATACCTGTGGGTCTATCAAGCACCCGCCTCACGACGTAACTCGGACTTCTGCGTCGGGGGGATTGGTGGTGTGTCCGAATTGCAACGCAGCTATTAATACCTGGATGTACGACGCGTTCGCAGCATACCAAGTGTTAGCTATTGTCGTACTTGCTGCACACTCTTCCAACTACAGTAACTCTCTTCAGGACGCCCGGCCAGCGGCTTCCAAAACAACGATAACTTTGGTGTAATCCTTGCGTCTACGAGAAGCGCGAGCGCCCGGAAATACGAGCATGATCACGTTGCGCCCTTTTGCCGCACGACTCCTTCCTGGCATTGCAACCCGGGCCCCACTTTTCTACCACCCCCCCCACTCGCGCAGTTGCTGTCGCCGAAAATCGTCCATTTTTAGCGGCAATTTTCCCCTCCGAAAGGCCCAAGAGAGTTGACCTTATTTGGGACCCACAGGTACAGCGAGCGACCTATGATACTGCTGCTGTAAAAGCGACAAGTGCGGTCTATGTACTTCAGGTATTGGGACCCAGACTTCGCAACCATACGACACACCAGGGAAAAAAGCAGCACGTACGGTATTTTGTCAACCTTTCTGCAGAGAGCGTGCAACGTGAGCACAAGTACGACTAGGCAGTACGAGAGAGCGTGCAACGGGAGTACAAGTACAACAGGCAGTACAAAGTTCAATATGAATACTAATATTAATACTTAGGAGTAGGGCCACGCTCGCTCGCGTTGTGGCACCTCTCCTTTTCTTTGTTTCGCACTTTCGAGACATATTCCCCATACCCCGGCAGCCCAAGCTGTGCTCCACGTGGCCGATACTGCTGCTGTCAGAATCGTTACTCTTTCATCCAACATCATCTCCCTCTCAAGTCCTAGAAAGACACACATCATTATTACGGGGGGCCATACTAAATAGGACCAAATATCGTTAGAAAAGTAGGTAAATATATAGGTTTTTGTCTGTACCGTAGGTCCTATTTACTATGGTCCTCCGTAATAGTGAGTAGATGTTTGATACGTAACAGGCTTGTAAGGGCTCTAGCGCCTGGTGCGCCCTCCACAGGAAGCCCCGGAGGTGAAATTTTTTGCACATACGTGCGTAAAAAAATACTCAAAAAGTGCGTCTCGTCCGCTCCTCTTCCCCGGTACAAGCAGACAGACGCGAGTCAGACTGGATTAGAACGTCACGCAAAGAGCAAAGACACAAGAACAGACAGACGCTGCTGCACAAAACTGCACCCTTGAGCTGGCAACGTCGGACTCCCGTGCGTTGGCGGATGCTACCGCAAAAGAAAATGGGGCAGCTGCGTCTCGTGTACTAATGCTGCATTCACTCCAAAAGTGAAGCGTCGCATCCTGAGGAAAAACGTCGGTACTTGCAGAAAGGATAGGCTTCCTGATCGGGATGCTGGAAACCACCTCCTGCAGAGCAAAGACGCCGTTCTGTTTGCGACCATAGCATTCCGCTGTGCTGCCGCGCAGGTGTGTCCCTGTGCCCTATGGTGCCCTCCGGAATATTGGGGACCAAGGGTTTCCGTGTATTCAGGAGGCGATATCACGGGGTTACTCATTCAAAGCGTTTTTTCCTCATGAGATTCTCATTCCAAACATTGGAACCACCTCTTTCTCTGTACCTGGTATTTGCGAGCCTTCGAAGCCTCGTTTCATGCTCGGACAGACCAAAACATCACACACCAGGTACCTGTTTTTTTTTTTTCAACCTATCAAGTAATTCCCTAAAAAAGATAAGCCACAAAGAAAGTCACCATTATTTTTTCAGTCTGCGGCGAAAACAGGCCTGCGGCGAAAACAGGCCCATTTTTTTTTTCGCGATTCCAACGAATTTTACTGCTCGCACACTTTTTGGGGGGCCTGCGGCCAGCGAAGGGGCGAGAGGGGCGAAAAAAACGGATGTGCGGCAAGTTGGTAGGTCCACTTTCATTTCATGCCTGACAAGTCCGTGCTCGTACAGAATTAATATCACGAGGGGCCATAGTATATACGTAGGACCAAATATCATCGGTTAAAAATAGGTGGTCCCCCGCAATAGTACTTTTTTTCGTCACCACGAGTATAAATGGGGCCCCAAGCTCCAAGGAGGGTATTACAAAAAAAAAAAAACAGGGTTTTTCACGGGTCACCACCCGACTCGTTGGATCCGGTCAAAAGGTCGGGTGGCCCCATCCGACCCGACCCGACCCGCGAGTTTCGACTCAACCTGTGGACAGTCCCGGTATATTATAATACCAGCTTTCCACTTACAGCAGTAGGTTCATTCATATCGGAGAGCATTTTTTTTCCAGAATTTCAAAAGTTTGGAAATAATAGGAGATATGCATCAAGGTACGGAGGCGTTCTGTCACTATATATTCGTGAAGTGAAGTTATCCAGAAGCAAAAAAAAGGTGTTTTGTTAAATTTCACATACTTGCAAAAAAAAAAAAAAAAAAACAGGAAAATCTGGAACGGATTAAAAAAAATTGCGCGAAAAAAAAACATGGAAACTACGGAAAAAAAAGCTCTCCGATAAGTATTTTACCCTTATTCGATTCGAGGAAATTGATTGCTACAATAGCATTAGCGAGTACAGCAGTAACTGTGGCCCAACCCTCGACTTTTGGTCGGAGTGGTATCAGGGTGCTTCGGTGGGCCTTGCCGGCGGCAAATCATATTACCCAGTCACCCCTTTGGAGGGCTCAGGCCACATAGCATGAGGTCGGGGTGCGATCAGGGTGCGAGGGGGAAGCAGGGTGCTATGATATTGCGTGCGTGTTGACCACGAAACAGCATACCAGGCACAGCAGCAGTAATTTCACCACTGAATTGAGCACCTCCGGCTAAGTGTCTGCCGGGAAGCAGTGGGTGGTACCTGGTACTACAGCAGTCCAGTCAGCACTAGTACCCGACAACCTTCACTGGTCTACGTAATGTAACTCGTCCCGCCTCCCGGAGCAGGGAGGTCACAAAATCCGACCAATTCGGTCGCTCTCGCCGACAGCTGACGTACTTGTGCGAGTACGCACTGGTAATATAACTGTGAGCACCACGACACACGACCATCAAATCCTGAATATCATACGCGAGGTATCATATCGGATGCCAAAGGGTACACACAGCAGCAGTCAGTATATACCTGGCACGCCAGTACACCTGGCTGCTGGCGATAGTGGCAGGTATATATACTGCTGCTGTCATTCTTTGAGCCACAGGAAGCGGAAGAAGATTTACGAAATTTTCCAGACAAGAAAAAGGGGCCGCATGCCGCACACACTGGTTGGAGTGGGGGTTTTTTATGTGTGCGCCGGAGGGGGGGGGAAGGGGTGCAGGCTTGCAGGCAAGGAACAACAACAGCAGTAGTAGCGGTACCTGCAGTATAGTACTATTAATAGTAGCTGAGACGATGAAATTCCTGCGTACGGCACGAAACTGGCAGGTTGTTGCCTTGTTTCTACTTATTAATAGTACTATGAATAGGATCACTTGTAAACAATTATTAATATTTAAATAGTAGCAAAATACCTCCAATAAATCGTACCTGGTATTCAGTACGTATGCAACGTGTACCAGGTATGACGTGTCCAATGTGAGTAATAATAATATTACGGGGGGCCATAGTTAACAGGACCAAATATTGTTAGTAAAAATAGTTAACTATATAGTTTTTTTATGTATAGCATAGGTCCTGTTAACTATGGACCCCCGTAATAATAGCATCATATGGCACATATGAACAAAATAGAAGGCTTCTACATAACCCTTTTGATTAGTACCGCAGTCCCGTTTTGGGGACAAATCACTTGGAATTAGACTGGTTTGTCCCCAAATCGGGACTGCGGTACTAACGGGGTTAATGACCGTTATGTACAGAAACTACCGGTAGGTACCAGAGGTCGAAAATGGAGTGGTACGTAGCACCATCACCGCATGCGCGAGGCAGCAGCAACTACAACAACAGCAGCGGCTTGCTTACCAGAGGTACACATACCGGTTCAAAGAATTACTGCCGTACGAGGTACTGCGTACCAGTATTGCTGTTTAAACATCCTGGCGTGTACTCAAAGCAACAGCAGTATAGTAGTGCAGCGCGGCGGAAAGTCGCCCCTCTTGCCCCTCTCCACCCGCCTAAAACCCGCACGCAGCCCCTGGCGCCGCTTTGCTTTGGCACAAACCTGGCTCACGACCGGAGAACCGTCGCAAAAACGGTGTATTTTGCATCATCCGTGAATAAATGTATTTTAATCGTAGAAAACGAGTGTGTACCCGTACCATCCAAAAGTCACAACGAAGCAGCAGTTATATATCACCAGCCGTAGCGGAAACATAAGTACACGAGTAGACGAGGGGCAGAGAGAAGAAGGCGTAGAGTGGAAGTTGGGCCCTCCTCGCCCCCCCTCCCTCCGCCCGCCCCCCCCCCGCCCCCCCCTCCATGTCCCAATTTCCACATCTTCAATTCGAACTTTGGACTTCGGTCACTTCTCCCATTTCAAGCAAGCATAATTCCCCTTCCCCCTTGCCCCGCCCGCCCGCCTGTACCGCCGCCGCATCCATTCTACGAGTTCTTTCATCATACAGCAGGTACAATACCTGTATGGACCAAAAGGGACACTCGAGTACACAGCGCCAACATCAACACCAACAACAGCAGCGTACGTAGGCAGCAGCAGCAGCGACAACACCAACAGCAACAAACAACAACCAGAAAAGGAGAGAGAGACAAGAGACTTACTTCTCACCGATAAAACCAACACACATTATTGTACAGTTTATGCTCTCAGTAGCTGCTCGCTCCTCGCTCTCAAAGCTGCTCGCTCCTCGCTCTCACCTTGGATTCAAGCCACCGTCCCCAGCCCAAATGTCATCGTAAACATACGCAGAGGCCAGGCTACTAAGCGCAGGCATCCCGTGCCAGTACTCAGAGACCCTCGCGGCCCCGTAGATGTCTTCAGGAAGCGAGACCTGTTCTTTGGGAGCGTCCCGTATTGCAGCAGCAGCAGCAGCAGTGCCGGCGCCGGCGCCAACGCTGGCTGCAGCTGCTGCTGCAAATCCCGAAGAAGCCGCGGGGGATGCACCACTACCGCTGATGTCATTGCCACCTTCCCGCTTGTCTGTCCTCGCTCTCGGCACCCCCCGCCGCCGCCGCCGCTGCCGCTGTCGCCGCCGCCACCGCCTCGTCGAAGCCAACCCCGATCGTTTCGTATGTCGAGGCCCCTACCCAAGCGCTCTGGTACCCCTCCGAAGCTAGCCCACTGCTGCTGTTGTCGTTGTCCTCGTCGTCGTTGTTGTTGCTGTCACAGAGGTCGTGATGTTGAGACGACGTGGCCGTGTCGCCACTGCTGGCCCTGCGCTGCTTCGCCTTCGCCGAGTAGGAGGGGGACCGGGCGTCGCCGACGCAGCTGCCGCTGCCGCTGCCGCTTCTGGATCCACGGGACCCTCCGGGCCGAGACCCCCGTCTGCTAGAGCAGCGGCGGCGGCGGCGGCGGCGGCAGATGATGAGGAGGAGGCAGTCGCAGCTGTTTCCTGGAGGTGCGATTCTTGATGCTGCAAATTTTGAGAAACCAGGAGGTCTCTGTTTGCAAGGCCGCCCGAGGGAGTTAGGGGGACCGGGATGCTCGGCCAGCTCCCGGCGAACCCGTAGTCCGAGCTCGAACTTCTGATGTCGTGCGACGAAGATGAGGACGCGAGAGTCGGCTCGTCGCGAGGCTCCTCAGCGCCGTCCTGCAGGGGCGAGGGTTCTCTCTCCGGAGCAGCAGTGCCCGCGTTCGGGTCAAGAGGCCTGTGTGTGCCGCTCTCGCCCGGCGGAGATTGTTCAGGGATCGCCATTTTGATGATCGCGTTCGATATTCGGCGGCGGCGGCCGGTCCGACCGCTCGCACTGCACCGTGATAGATTTCTGACGCCGACGTATCTTTCGTTTCCCGTGGGCCAGGTGGCCACCAGGGGGTGGTAACCGTGGTAAGCCTTTCGGGAGGGGTGCAAAACGTGGCAAATGTTTTTCTTGTATGGAATTGGGTGGCTTTCTCATTGGGGGATGGGATGCAATTTATTCCCGAGCAAAATGGCGGTTTAGTTTTACGGGTTTTCGATACATTCTTGAATCTATCGTATAGCTTCAGGGCTGGCTTCACGACAGCGGCAGCAGCAGCAGCAGCAGCAGCAGTAGCATGAAGGAGGACCTTTCGTGATAGGCGTAGAGGTAACGACACGCGAACTGCAAGCCTTACCAGCAACGGTGATCAAACTTCGACCTCGAAAGGCAGTACGTCGAAAAAAAAATGTTAGAAGAAAAAATGGACGAGAAACACTGCTGCAGGAGAGCCGAGAACTCCACACCATCATCTTCATCAGTCCACGGGAGCAGGAACGAACGTTTGGAGTGTAAGTTGCGCAGGTTGAACGTCATCTACCGCTGGGATAGACTGTTGCAACTTGAGCTACCGCCGCCCCCCCGCCGCAGCGGCTGCGGCCGCTGCTGCCGCCGCCACCATCTTCAACCGACCGAGCATCCCTTCTCGCAAACCCAGCAGCAGCAGCCCTCGGGTAGCGTTACCAAACGCAGCCGTCGCCGCCGGAGGCGCCAGCGCATAGGCGACTTCGATTCCCTTGCTGAAACATTGTGGCCGCCGTGGAGCGATGGCTTGAGCGGCGCGGCGGATGGTGTCGGGGATGCTTCGTCGTGCTCGAAAAAGCCGTGAGTGAGGTGTTTTTTTTTTCAGTGTATTTTTATTGAGTGTTATTTTCTTCTCCTACGTAAGCATACCTGTGCCACTCTGTCCGAAAATATAAGGAGTATTTTAATTTCAATATTCATTTAATATGTTCTTAAATTTACGGACAAATAGGTATACGGTATGCTTGCCTCGCTAATGCTTACGCTTTTACATACTGGTACACTTGTTGATCTGAGAGTTAATTTGCAACAACCCTATACCGGTACAATTTGATCAGTCGAACTCACAGCTGACGTATTTCAAAATTTATAAAATCTGTAATCAGCAACCTTCCCCCCCTCGCAGCCGTCTGCCAGCCCCCCCAGCCGTCTGTCTTCCTTCGCTTTTACGAACGAGTACGTATTATACGCCTATACCTCTACCGCCGTACACCTCACATCACATCTGATTATCATGCACATGTACATTTTACATGTACCAACTGCAGCACAGGTGTCCCACCTGTTTGTGTGCTAGTAGCCGTATCATATACGGTATGTCGGTCGTAGCTTTGCTAGACTGCTGCAGCAGCAGTAGACTACGCATATACATCGAGCTTTGGCGCGACCAGTTTTCGTGTAACATAATCGATTCGATAATTCCAACAGAACATTACGAATAGCTGCCAAGAGCGGCTGACCGCCCGAATGTACAGCAGGATGGTGCGTACTGCTGCTGTACTGTATTACTGAGTACCAGGTACCTATTAATAGTAGTCTACTGCTGTTGCTGCTGCTGCTGCTGCTGCTGCTGATGCGCGCGCACTCAAAAGATATTGTACTCGTAGACAGGAACACCAGGGAGTACATATGAACACGACGAGGACGAAGGAACAACAAAAACTGAGCATGTGAGAAGAAAAACGAAATGAACGAACCGACTTTCGCTTTCTTAACATTAATAATAATAAACAACAGGTTGAGGGCGTGTCCAAACAGATTTCGAAAATCGAAATCGAAAATCGAAATGCTTTTTTTTTTCCAGAGTATTTTAGGCTGTTTCCTACCTGGTATGTGGTTCGATTTCGAGCTTCAGATTCGCATTTTTCAAGCCCAAAAATTGAAACATCTGCTGATGATGCAGTCCGAATGTATATGCAAAATAAAATCTGACCGGATTTTTTCGATTTTTAAGAATCCGATGGCCCAAGTCGTCAGATTTTGGCCCGAAATCCGACGACCTGGGCCGTCAGATTTTCAAATCGAAAATGGCATGGTCTCTAAATTCAAGACGTTATCCACGACAGCAAGCAGCAGCAGAGCGATCGACGAGTTGGATGGTGACACAGCTGGATAGCGACGTTGCGTCGCGCCCAACGCGCAGCCGGCGGGTGGCGCGTCTCTCCGTGGCCACACTACAGTTGGGTGGCGAGGGCTCCGGCCAAGATACCAAGAGAAGCGCACTCGGCGCGCACCTCTCCGTGGATACGTACTCATAGACTACAGCAGCGGCAGCAGCGGCTGTCAGTCGCATTGACCAAGACAGGTTGACTCTAGCGCACTCGGCACGTCTCTTGGCCGCCAGACCAGAGGCAGTCAGCGTGGGCTCGGACGCTTGGATCCTACGCGCAGTGCAGCGCCTCAGCGCGTCTCTTCGCGGCGCCAGGCTACGCCACAACTACCGCAGTTGGTCTCGGCGTTTGCTCCAATCTCTGCACGCACAATAACTCTGATTTTTTTCGCATAGGAAAACTGTTTCTGTATTTGCCAAATTCACGTCTGAAAATGCGATCGGGTCAAAATCTGAAGCTGAAAAATCGGACCGCATAGGAAACAACCTTGTAAGAATACTTCGTATACAAGAAGACACAAAGCAGAGGCAAGAAGCAAGAAGCGACTGCAACAACCAAACATAATCGAACTGTGAAAATAGAAATCCAGGCGAAAAACAACGGAAAGCATAAACCTACGCGCCATTCAAAGCTGTGCACACGTGCCGACAATCTAGCGCTCGGCAACACAGATCCACCACAGAAGCAGGCAAACGCGAAGACAATTCGATCCCGGGAGATCATTGGGCCTCCCATGGAGGTGGTGGCGCGTCCAACGTTGACGCCCCGGGATCGAGCTTTAAATTATATTGAGAACGACCTTCCAACCTCGTTCTCGAGGGCGTCATCCTGAATTTTCCTCAAAATATGTCCGCTTTGGCTCGAAGGCCGGGAAACAGAAGCCTGAGTACGTCGGGGCTGGTGTTATGGTTCGCCTGCTGGCTGTTTTCCGGGGGGTCTGTGCGGATGTGTTGCCGTGCTATCACGGGGGACAATAGTAAATAGGACCAAATATTGTTAGTAAAAATAGGTAAAATGTACCAGGTACAGGTTTTTGTGTGTACGGTAGGTCCCATTTACTATGGTCCTCCGTAATAGCTGTGGGTTGAGCGTTGTGTACGGCGGTCCTGATGTGATTCTTTGCTGCGCCGACCAGTAGGACACGCTGAATTGCTGCTGTTCGTGTTTTTTTTTCGGTTTGCTTTTCGGTTTTCAGCCTTCAACTTTTCGATTTCGGCAATGGGTTGAAAATCGTTTGTTATCTCGGAACCTAAAATACGAAGGGGAACGTGTTTGGGCCGGGGACCAATCAGCGCCTTGTTTATTTTCGTTTTGATTTCGATTTTCGATTATGTTTGGACACAGCCTGAGGACTGGACGAGGCTGAAAAAAACGCAACAAAAAACCGAAATAAACAAACAGACTTTCGCTTTTTCGTAAAAAACAGCAGGTTGAGTTCTAGCGAGAAAAATGGAACGAAAATAATAAGAAGCCGAGTCGAATTTGTACGCGGTGCATTTTTTCGGAATGACTCAACCGACAGAGCACGTGATTCCCCGCGATAGAGCTCAACAACGACGGTGGGTAAGACACATCTCGCACACGCGAGGGACCCTCCACAGCAGGCGGATCTCTTGGTCGAACCCGCTCCCTCCGGAGTGCTCTAGAAGTTGGGTATCGACCGTCGCTGTTCGATGGCAGACTTTTGAATGTTGAGTGGTCCTCATATCGAGAAAAATGCCTCCACAGCCACTTCCTGATCCCCCGGTTTCTTGTGAGGGCACGCCTTGGACAAACCCGACCCATGCTCGCGCCGTTCGAAGACAAGCCACGTGACAGCCACATGCACCTCGGCCATCGCGCGCTTGCCAACCGGTCATGCAGGCTTTATTGGAATATCATCCCAACGCTCCGCGCCCCTTTTATGTTCCTCTACTCGCCCCTGGCTAACCCACATTTCGTTTATTTTGAGGCCCATTTCGTAAACATTATTACCACGTAAGTATTTTGGGACCTGGAAAAAACGAAAAATTGAAAACGGAGGTGTCGAGATCTCTACTTTTTGTTTTTTTTTTAGTTTGACCAATAAAACTTACGTATCGGGATCTCTATTATTATTATTATTATTTTTCTTTATTTAACCAATAAAACCTACGTGCTCTTTAGGCCTGATCTTACGCATTCTTTTTTGAGGTGATTATTTGACTGTTTACGGAGGCTTCGGGGTATCTGGTCCCATTTCTGATCAGATTTTATCAAAATCACGTCTTATGGGGCCTGTTTGGTGGAAAAAATGTTCCTCCGAGATTTATCACTCATGAAATTCGATGAAATGATTTTTTTTGGCAGCCGTTTCTGATCAACTCTGAAAGTGATAAAATTTGCTTTTGCACAAGACCTCGGAGGCATTGTACAATTTTGTATAGGTTATAGACTGGGCTCATGATGGGTCTCGACGCTACATGCTTGGTTACTCTCGTACACAGCTGGGCTCCAGCACTTGTGCATCGACCACCACGGAGAAGGAGGACATCAATACCTTGACCACCACCGCGTCCCTTGCGGCCGCCCAACTGCAGCTGCCCTAGACAACTTTGGAGACGAATAGGACGAGGCTACAGCAGTACAGCAGTATCAATACAATCTAGCGTTTTTTTTTCTGACTACGACGGCCGCAAGCAGCTCATGCTCCGCGAGAGCGAGAGCTCCTTGCTGGTCCAGCGACTAGCAAACCCCTTACGCAGCTCCCCAGGAGGTTCCACATTCCGTTCCTTCCTTCCAGGAGTTGGTGGTGAAGGTTGATCGCCCAACCCGGCGTGAATGACTCGTTCGTGTCGTGGTCCATGTGGAGTTCAAAATCTCGGTTCTGTTCTTTTTTTTTCTATTCTCCCCATGAAATAAAACCAAAAACACGATACGACGGCACATGGCGCACCAATCTGGTGTGGCTTTTTGCTGGTGGAAAATCCGACTTCCTGCCTTTTTTCTATCACTCAAAAAAAAAATTGCATAAGATCCGGCCTTAGTTCTGCTCTCCGTTTTTCATCTCGTTTTTTTTTTCCCACACCCCCAGGACCCACCCGTTGTAGAGGAGAAAAAAATGAGGAAATTTCTATAGGTGGTGCGGACCTTCGGGCCTTTCCATCCTGATCCCACACCCTGATCCCACCCGGATATGATCCATCCCATTTGATACCTTGCTCCCATCCACAAGGTGCAGAAATGAAATTAGCACTTCGCAGGAGCTGCCGGAGGTCCACCAACTACCCCGATCCCACCCAAAGGCACCCCACCGGGCTACCCTGATCCCATGCAGGCAGCAACGGTCGTCTACGTACAGCCGCGAAAAATACAACAACAAGAAGCAAAACACAAAAGAAAAAACGAACTCGCATACCGTACCACCCGGGTGGTGAGATAACGCACCCCCTGGGACGAATTTCAGACCCGGTTTCCTCCACAACATGGGGGACACAACACAACGAAAATGGTGGCTTTGGAAATATTTCGTCGAGAAGGCTGCACCGTACTCAGTACGTTGTCGAGAAATGTCAGCTTTGAAAATCGTCCGAGGGGGTGTGTTATCTTATTACCTTGGACACGCGTAGATAGCGACGTGTCGGTGTAGACCGCGGAGCCATATCAATCCTTGGACTGCCGCGCCCCCCGACCACCACCCGCGTATTTTACGAAGCCCATCTGTGGTCAAGTACGGTCACGATTCGGAACCAAATGAATACCCTGGCATCGGGTTGCTCTGTTAAGCCGCTGATACAAGCCAACAGCAGGTGTGCACCTACAGCAAGCGGAAGTTTGTCCTGCGCTGTGGACTCGCTTTTTTTTTTTTTTAATTATCCACCGGAGGATTGGTAAACATAACACTTAAGCTCACCACACTTCCACGTGTAGAATACGTGCGGTGTGTCAATTTAACCCGTTGCTTCCGCTGCAACCGCAGAACCGGCTGCTGTTACTCGTACCACTGGCGCGTGGGCATGTTGACCCGACCTGACCCCCGAGATGGGCAGGTGCGGTGGAGACAGTCACCAGGGAGAGTCATCTCCCTGTAGTCTATGACTCGCGCGAGCTCACCCACTAACAAAAACCTACCTGTAGGCTATAAGGCCTGTCCGCCGGACTTGGTCCACTTACGGTCCACCCTACCCGTTGGGGCGTTGGTCCTGCTGTGTACTATCATCGCGATACGATGTGCGTAGTTTTCGTTACTCGTATAATTTTCGGTTTTCATTCGAATTTTCACGTCATTTTCGAAAACGAATGCAACATATTTGAAAAGCCTAAATGTGGATGTCAGACCCCTTCCCCTACCTAGATCGTACCGCCTCATTACACACTGGTTCAAGGTCACCAGAGGTCCTCAGCTCCGTTCCGTCAAGACCCAAGGCACCAAACCACATCGGTGTGTCATCCACACCACGACCACGCAAGAGATAACCTGCCCGGGGCTCCGCCCAACATTAGCGTCGTCGGCTTGGTCTCTTGTACCAGTGTTGGCTTCGCAGCGCCATTTTGTTACTGCTCCCTATGTACCAGGTGTACTGCTGTGTAACGTCGTACATAGAACTCTCCCGTTGTCTACTGCGCTCCGAACTGTTGTCTGTTCGACACCGCATGCCCCTCACATACGTACCACTACGTGCTAGAATACGTGCCCAAACGCACTGAAAAGTAGACTGGCAAGAGAGTACCTGTAGGACGACCTGCATGGGGAGTAAAAGAATAAAAATAAAGACTGCTGTTGCAAATACTGTACCGTTTTGATGACGCTGATTGCTCCTTTCCTGTTTGGAGGGGAAGCATTTATCCGTAAAACGGTATACCGGGGGGGTGTTTCGCGCCAGTATAATAGACGGTATCGGGTAAATCCCTCACAGAAGCTCCTTTGTCAGTATATTGCTCTATCGGCAGCCCTCGTCGGCCAAAAGGACAAAAGGGCGCCGGTGTACCGTGATCTGGTCACTGGCCACTGCTTATACACCGACTCTCATCTACAGCTCGTTATTCTGCTCAGGTTGGTTTTCACCAGTGATGTCGGATTGCGTCATTACGTGCTTACAGCGAGCTTTTTTTGCCGTAAGCCGCGGTGATAGGCGGCCGTAATTACATGATGCCCCAAATTCCCTGATAGCAAAAGCCAGACATTTGTTTAAGAAACCCTGCGTTTTTTTTTTTTCGCTTGATGCCAACTTTGGACTCCGAGCTTGCGGTGCGACCCTGCGAGCTGCTGTTGACGTATACCACTTCCCCCCACCGATCGCATTGAGGACGAAGGGTCGGCCGGCCTCCATTGTTGATGCCATGCTGGCGGAGGCTTCCAGCACTGCCGGGGCGGTACACCAAGAGCCAAAATAATTGTATCAATTCAGATCAATTGATCAAACAAGAAAAACAGATACGGGTATGGGTTTTGCACCTTTTAGTGTGTGCACTTCGATCATAAGCGGGCACGTTTCCCCCCCCCCTGTTTTCGCCGCAATTACGTGAAAGAAGGCCACATGTTGCCATTTGCCCTAATACACATGAATAAGCACGACGTTTTTTAGCCGAAATCCGATATCACTATTACGGGGGTCCATAGTAAACATGACCAAATATTTGTTGGTAAAAATGTAAATATGTAGGTTTTAGTGTGTACCGTAGGTCCTGTTAAGTATGGTCCCCCGTAATAGTTTTCACCGCTCCATGGGGTAGGATTCCAGAGGCTCTAATTGCAACACCACCTCGAAAAGAAAACGTGCAACACCACCGTCTGATTTGGTCGAGTCTGGCCGTTGGGCCAGTCGCTTTGTTTTTTCCTGGGCAAACAACACCGAAACACGCGGCGAGGCCTTGCGACCGCCCCTGCCGACCTCGAGCCCCTCAAATAGTTGAGATTAGGGTTGGGCTTGCGGTGGTCGAATTGGGTCCGGGCCGACGTGCAAGATAGGAGGACCATAGTAAATAGGACCAAATATTGTTATTAATGGTAAAAATAGGTATTAATAGATATATACCTGGTAGGTTTTTGGTGTATACCCGTAGGTCCTATCTACTATGGTTCCCCGTAATAAAATCAACCTACGTACAACAAACGGTGAAAGTGTTGTGCGAGTTTATTTTATTTGCAAGGTGGTGTTACACCCAGAGAGGCGCTCGAATATACGAGGAGTCGCCGTTTCCTGGCGTTCAGCAATCAGAACTCGGAACACCGATAGGCCCGTCGGTCCTGACGGGCAAGGTCAACCCCATCAGTTTTGAGAACTTACAGTCGTAGCAAGAAAACAGCTTACATCCCACCGGAGTAGATACGTACGTCCCGGGCAGCCTAACCGCCCTACGCAGATATCGGGACACAAGCAGTAAATATTATATACTGCTGCACGTATACACATGTACTCACTCTCGTAAAGTATTTACCTGCTGCAGCTAATTTGCGCTAACGTGCAACCGGGGTAGTCTGACTGCCCGGGTACAGTGCCAGGTATGCGCCACCACGCAGCCAGGGTGTTGTGACTGCCCAACCCTCTAAGTTGTTCCGTCGGAGGCCCCGAGCCCCCCCCCCCCCCCCCCCCCCCCCCGGTCCCCGACTATGGAGCCTCAACCAAAACCCAAAGAACGCCTGTCTACGAAAGCTGCCTTCTCTGACATTCGGAACTGCTTGTTGTTATACAGTACAGTTGAAGTTCACCACTTATTCGACACTGCTGTGGTTGATTAATTTATTATTATTATTATTATGCTTGCCATCCGACAATGTGCAGCATGAGCTTCACCGTTGATCGATCAAAACATTCCTGAAAAAAAAAAACCCCGGATACAAAGGAAACCTATGCACAAGGTCTATTAATAGCTACCCTGGTACCTTCTATGTCTACTTCCTTTTATGCTTTATCTACGATACTCTTACGTGTTGTGTTTACTCCTTCCTACATCTTACTACGAGTATGTACTCGTTACTTTCTTTTCTTCAATCCTATGCCGCATCCAAGCTCCATCCCCACGCCATCGGTGTGAGTCTGTCATCTCCCCCCCCTCTGCTCCTTCTCGATTAATTCTGCGTATGAGACAAAGAGACTAATGCCAACTGATGGTTGTTTGGATCTGACCGGCTCAGGGCTAGGGTTGGTTCTGCTCGTCTCGTGCACAACGAGCAGTGACCCTCACCACTTTCGCGATTATGTGGTAAGCTATACCCTAGTTTCTGTACGTACCTCGTACGAGACAAAGGGAACTATTGTCAAGCAATGGTCGATTGGGTCTGACCGGCTCAGGGTTGTAGGTTCAGTTATTTTCCTGATCGTAGACAGGACAGCAGCAATATGGCCCTGACCCACACTTCGTACATAGTAGCCCTCACCCATACTGTCGACTACCTGGTAAGTAGGCACTACGGGGGACCATAGTAAATAGGACCTACGGTACACCCAAAAACCTATATATTTCCCTATTTTTACCAACAATATTTGGTCCTATTTACTATTACTATGGTCCCCCGTAATAGTAAATCCCCCCTCATTTTATAATTCCACCCAAGTCCCGTATAGGGGACCGTTGGTATGTTAGTATTCAACCCCAACGGCCCTCACATTGCGGTACATTGTGACATGTTTTTACTGCGTGGGACGTACCGGTTTGATTCTGTTTGTTTGTTTGTTTGTTTTTCTATTACGGGGGTACATAGTTAATAGGACCTATGGTACATAAGAACCTATATATTTACCTATTTTTAGTAACGAAATTTGGTCCCGTTAACTGTGGACCCCCGTAATAGTATTATTGCGATTGTTTTACTCAGTTCTAAAGTTAACGGAGTCGACGTTGCCCAGGCCAGATGAACGTATAGGTCGGCGTTCTCATCTCAAGGAGACGGCGAAGCGTACGCCATTGAACCGGTGGAAACCAGCCTTGGTAGAGTGGAGGCGGTGTATCTTACGGGGGTCGGTGTGCCGGAAGGTTTGACCTTTGTTGCCAGATCACGGTCGGCAAGTTGAGGTTCGAGGTTTCGCGGTCAGATACAAGCGCGAAGCGAAACACCCCCCCCCCGGTATACCTTGTTCTGGTTACCCCCCAAAATACCAAAGGGAAGACAAAACTTCAACTTGTGTACCTGGTATGCAGGACCGGTGTAGTACAGAGTAGTTTGCGTGCTTCGAAGTTACACCGCCGTGTAACACCCAAGATAGCGTACCTCTTCAGACCAACCTCAAAGCTGATTTTATCGACAATGCGGAGAGTGCGGACGCTGAGCGACCGCGTCTATAAAAAATATCTCGGCGAGATCTTTCCCAGACACCCCGTTTTCCTTACGTGCCCGCCCCCGCCGCCCCCGCCGCCCTCCCCCCCTCTGATTGTGGGGATAATCGCCTCTGCCCTGATTTTGGAGATAATAGCCTCTGAAATCTATCATAGGGATGCATGCATGTGTGTTGTCTTGCGGGTTATGAGCACTGCTGTAGCAGGTGACGAGGGCAGTGGCGTAAGAACCCAATCATCTATCAGATGAAAAATCGGACGCCCATCTAGTGTCTGTTTTATCAAGGAGAAACTACAATATTCCAGCATCTCGCAGGGTAGTTCGTCCTTTTTACGTGTATGACACAGACATATGGGTTGTAGCGCTGTACTGCTGTGTGTATATCCACAGCTTACCCGCTCTGCGCTCCTCCTGCGGTTGTAGTTCGTTGTTCAGGTTGCCCTTCCAGGAGAAAAAAACACACTGCTGTGTGCGGAAATGCAAAGATCATTTATTAATAGGTGTTCACGTTCACGTATAAAACGGTCCCATTACATTTCCAGACAAAAAAAAAGCAGTCTACGTGAAGAAGAACGGAAGACAACGTATATACTCATGCAGAGTGCTGTACAGAGTGTACATCATCACGGTGGCATGTGCATGTGCGCACACAAACATCGAAGCACGGCATGTTACCTACTGATCATGTTGGGAAGCAGGCTTGTAACGTTGAAGCAAACTGGTGTTATTACGGGGGTCCACAGTTAACGGGACCAAATTTTGTTAGTAAAAATAGGTAAATATATAGGTTTTTATGTATACCATAGGTCCTATTAACTATGTACCCCCGTGATAGTTGTTCTTTGGCTTGTGCTCCCAGGACAAAACACACAATGTCCGTAAATATAGTGAACGTTCTGTCATTAATATAAACATAGAACTGCCCTTTCTTTTGCGGACAAAGTGGCAGCCTACGTGAAGAAATAACGGCAGACAGCACACACATACTCGTACGTAAAATAATGTTGTACAGGTGCATAATCTAGTGGCATGCGTACGTGTACACGCAAACACGACAGCACAGCACAAGTGTGTCGCGTGTTGATCCTGTTAGGGCGACAGGGCTGCAATATTGCAGCAAGCTGGTTGTAGCACACGGTACTGCTACTGCTCGCGGTTGGTTGTGTGTTGTTTCGATTGTGCTCTCAGGACAAAACACGCAAAAATCCGTACGAGATACTCGTATACCACTCTGACCCAAAATATAAGAACCTTCCACTCTGACCCAAAATATAAGGAACTTTTGCACTCAATAATTATATACTGACGGTCCCTATATTTCGGGTCAGAGTGGTAGTTTTTATTTTATTTTATTTATTTATTTCATCCTAAAACGGTCATTACATTTCCGGATAAAGTGGCAAGTCTACGTGAAAAAGAACGAAATACAACCCACAAATATTGGTGCCATACAGAGTGTTGTACAGAGCACTTCATCATGGTGGCATGTGTATGTCTGCACGCCAAACAGCACAGCACAGCACAGCATGTTGCCTACTGATCATGTCGGGCGGCAGGGCTGTAACGTTGCTGGCACGCTCTGCACTGCTGATCTTTGTCACTAATATTTGGGGTTGCGCTCTCAAAACACTAAGTAGCCTGAAATATAAAGACCGTTCGGCAATGAATGTCAAGATGAAGCGATTGTTACATTAGCGGACAAATGGTGTTCTTCGGGGAGTTAACTCGAAGGCATTAATTAGTACACACAACGTACAGAGTGTACATATACATCATGGTGACGTGCGTACGTGTACATACCAACACAACAGCACGGCATGTTGTTGCCTACTCATCCTGCTGGGTGGCAGGGTTGTACGTTATAGCAAGCTGGCTGAAGCACGCTCTGCACTGCTGCTGCCGTTGTTGTCGGCTGCTTGGGCTGTGCTCCCGGCAAAAAATACAAAAAAAAAAATCGCTCGTTTGAAACATAATTAGGCCTTTCGTACTGAAACCGGGGAAATCGTCTTTTATCCATTCCCACCGAAAAAAATGTTTTAGCGCTTGCCAGGCGTGCCAGGGTGCACGGATCACGCCCAAACCTCGACCAATGTGTCCGGACGGGCTTCCGGTGTTGGCATAATTGGCGGTTTTGCCGAAAAGTGCTCGTACGAACAGAAAAGTTGGAAAAAATACGAAAATTTCACCAACAGAACTATACGTACTGTGTACCAGGTATATATGTACCAGGTATAATCAGCATAACCATGGCAGTGGGGAGCTTATCACCAGCCGTGACGGGAGCTGTTTATAGACACAAGTTTGTCAGAGACTTTCACAGATCGACTTTTTTTACCGACCCTGCTTCCTCTTGGCGCTTCGGCACCCTGATTCCACGCCGATCTGATGATCCCACCAGGACCTGGGCCCTCCAGGCTAAACCTCGGTATATTTGCCGCCTGCAAGACCCACTTATCACCCTGATGGATCCAACTCGATTTTATCCACCAGACTCGGGGTTTCCACCAGAACGGCCACACAAACACGGGAACAATACTAACCCTATTGGTATATACTGTGGTGGTGTCTGACCTGTGGCAGGCTCATTTCTACACATGGTTGCGCCCATTAACCGTGGGAGTACCAAAGTAGAGAGGAGGGCGCGAGGTGGGAATGGGGAGGGAGGTAAATAAAAGGGTACGGTTGCGCCTGCCTTGTCTCGAGCTGGTGGACCTTGCGTTCTTACGCAACCGATGGGTTGGCTCTCCTTGCTTGCGATACAGAAGTGGCAAGGGTGTGTGTAGTAGGGTATATACTCCCGGGTACCCGGGTATATATAAGTCCGGGTACTCGGGTTTTTTATCCTCCTTCTCGGGTTCCTTCCCGGGTACCCGAGTACCAAACCTTGTTCTCATACCGTAAGGATGCGGGTTAGGGTATATATTCTCGGGTAGCCGGATACGTATACTCGCGAGTTCGGAAGTTTTATACTCCTTCCCGGGTACCCGGGTACCAAACCTGGTTGTTGTCTTAACGTAAGGATGCGGGTTATCGCTGTTTTGTACCTAGGGTACCCGGGTATGTATACTCCCGGGTATATACCCGGGTACCCGGGAGTTTTGAACTCCTCCCGTGTACCCGGTACCCAAGCCTGTTGTCATACCGTAAGGATGCGGGTTATCGCTCAGGGGTGCGATCGTTTTTCAGCGCTCGAGTTTTCCAGCACGGGGAAGCTTCCCGATACCGAACGAGGGAGTTTTTTGGAATTATCTGGTCGAGAGTCGCGCGGAAATGGAATGTTCGACTTTTTTTGCTTCCCTTACCGTTGTCGAGAGAATCGGGCGCTCAAAAACGATCGCGCCGCTGTGCGATCTAACCCGCAGTCTTTCTGTGCCTGGGTAGGCAACCCCGTTTATCCCCAGGGTGTGTACCCTACTAATTACCTTGTCTTGAACTGCAGTGGGTATACACCACGCCGTCGCCGAGTGCAAATCGTTTCCCTTCCCACGGGGTTTCCATTGCGACAGTACGGCTGGTTTACGTGAGGCGCAGTTCGACGCGAGTCAACGAGGGAAAGATAGGGCATGAAGTCTTGTCGCGATAGCAAAGCAAGGCGCGAACCGTATTATTTCAGTCAATCACAGCGGGTTTGCACCTTTAACTACCAAGTTGATTGGTCATCTTTTCCCACACCAAGTGTATCCTCCGCATGTCATATAGGTTTTAGACTGGCAAAGAAAATGAAACCGATTTTTTTGCGGCGGAATTACAGCAATATAGAATATCCAAAACAAGGCAGACACGCAGACATACACGAGTCGCAGCTCGCACACAACAGAGCAGCTTGCGCAATGCACAGCGCCAGCATAGCTCCCAGCCACTCTCCCGCAGCTACACACGAGTGGCTCAATACTTCTAGCCCTGCCTGCCATCTAGACAAGCCGCAGTGGCGAGTGGCGGCTGTTCCTCAACTTCACAACACGT
Organism: Macrocystis pyrifera; assembly: GCA_031763025.1. Lineage (NCBI taxonomy): Eukaryota > Phaeophyceae > Laminariales > Laminariaceae > Macrocystis > Macrocystis pyrifera. The sequence continues at coordinate 6,103,341 of JASSKH010000012.1, forward strand.
AAAAGGAGAGAAGACGAACGAAAATCCAGGGCCGCTGTGTGACTTCCGGGAGGAAGCGCTTGCGCGCACGTTAGACTCTTCAAGATAGCGGATACTTGTATTACGGGGGTCCATAGTTAACAGGACCTATGATGTACATAAAAACCTATATATTTTCCAATTTTTACTAACAAAATTTGGTCCCGTTAACTATGGACCCCCGTAATAGTGTACACACAAAGCAGTGTTTTGCATTGCTTTTAGCACGTGTATGGCTGTGTGCAACACATAGTGTGACGGCGCTGTACGATGCAGAAGTTTTTGTCTTTTTGTGAACAGTTTCATGGTAAACGTTTTCGTGAATCCAAACTTTTTTCTGTGTACGTGCGTAGATACTTTTTCACCGACACACTTGTTCGTATCCTGAGAAGAGCGAACCCGATTCGGTCTGAATCCGGGTCGAAAACATGTGTAAACACGTAAAAGAGAGAATTTCGTCATATTTCGGTTTTCGTCCACCTTTAAGAGGTGGTCTCAGATCAAAATTGATAAATTCGATTTCCGAGCCGGTTTTGGCGTATCAAAACCTCAAATTTTGACACGTTTTTTTACTACAGTAGTATAACAAATATATGCTCCGTCGTACGTTTCTAATTTTGTTTTTCTTTCCATCACTTTGTCGCAAAACAAATATTCCCAATTCTACAAATATCGGGCTAGCTCACGAAAAAAAAGAAAAAAGAAAACGTACTCCCGGAAAGAAATTTGTTACGAATACTAATCGAAAGAACGTGTCAAAATTTCAGGTCTCTGATTCGCTAAAACCGTCTGGAAATCCAGCCCAGCCATCATGTTTGCGTCTTGCCCGGCCCAGCTCGTATATATAGGAAGGATGAAAAACCCAAGTCGTTTTGGTTGGTCCAAACACGCACCATCAAAGAGTATGATTTCGGGGCATGGCGCGTTCTACGATAGAGGTCGTAGCACATTTCCGCCATTCTTTTTTCTGAATGACGGGGTTTCTTAACCCAAAACCGTTGAAATGCCGATCTTGCTTCGAATAATGACGTTTTCGTATATGCTTGGTTCATAGGATTACTCATCGGGATGCAATTTGATTTTTGCTGAAGTCAGTTTTCGGGTGAGGTATGGAGCTCCTTAAAGGTCAAGAGAGGAGCCTCAGAAAAATTAGGGTGAACCTCCATCGTAGAACGCCTCGTATACGAAATTGGATGTCCAGATATGATGGTGTCCAGATATATATATATATATATTCATGAAAGAAACAGTAGTAAAAGGTACGAAGTATGAAATACACCCGGGAACGGGGGTTGTGGGATTTCTCACTCGTGACAAGTTACGCGCAACCTCCGGATATTTTTCTGTTCATTTTATTTTCCCAAATATAGACACATCCACTCCTTAAATTCTACAGCTTCAGATTTTGTCTTTCTCTTATACGGACTTGTATACCTGGCATGAGGCCATATAAAACCGGTAGTACGTGCGATCGAAGTATCACTATTAATAGTATCACACCCAGCTTGCAAAGAAGATGAGTTTCGACCAGAATCCTCGATCTCACAACTGATGTTTTTTTTTTAATTTCATAAGTATTCTCCGTTTGTAAAACTGAGTCTCAGTTTCGGTAATTGCAAACTTATCTGTCTGTCTGCCTGTCTGACTGTCTGTCCGCAGTCACAAGGAAACTCCACTCCTCGCAAAATCTGGTCTCGAACCGCTCCCGACGTTGACGTGTATACCGCGCGAATCGATAGCGGCCACACTTACAAGCAGCCTGGGTCAACTTTCGGGTTCAACGGAGCCCTGCGCTTTGAGCCACGTGATCCAGCCTCACCGAGGGGACAATCGCTAGTAGACAATCGCTCGTGCCTGAGCTGGTATGTACGAGCAGCGAAATATTTCGCAAATTGGTTACAGCGCATCGATCGTAACAAAGGTGGGATCACCTTATAGAAGCATGGCTCGCTCAGCGGGGTTGACCAACGGCCTTAATGAGGTTGTTGCCCGCCGCTCGCAAACGGCCGTGCAAGGTCGCTTCTGGCTCCAAGGTCTTGACACATGGGGTTTGCAATATATTCTGTGGCGTATTTCGGCAGGGTCGCTTCCTGCTCTACAGTAAATCGGAGTATAATTATCAAACACCTGTGTTGCACTCGCTCCCCACAAAAAATAACTGATATTGCCAAAAGTCCCAACAACATACGTAGACGATGGAAGCACGTCTGCTGTCGTTTTTTTTTCGAGGACTTTTCATTTTTCTGCTCCAGCTCCGAACGTTTCCATCGACCCAAAAATTGGCAGGGCAGATATGATGAGCTCCATAGTGCACTCCCGTGAGTGAGTGTGCCAAAGCGACAGCACTTTTAGTGTCCTCCTTCGGGGCGGACCTCGTCGCTGAAGTTTTGCAAATGTCGTTCCAGTCGCTTGAATTTTCGGTTTCTTGTACTGTATGTAGCCAAGTACTTTTTTTTCTGGTGTAGAACGAGAAGGAGAAACGTACTTAAACGTACTCGTATCTTCTGGGTTCTCCTCCTGGTCGTTCTACGCCAGAAAAAAAAAAATCTTGGCAACGGGACAAGAAACTGGAAATTCAAGCCCCTGGAACCACATTTTCAGACTTTAGCGACGAGGTCCGCCCCGAAAGAGGAAACTAAAAGTGCCGTCGCTTTGGCACACTCTCGGGAGTGCACCAAGGAGCTCATATCTGCCCTGCCAAATTTTGGCTCGATGCAAACGTTCGGAGCTGGAGCAGAACAACGAAAAGTCCTCGGAAAAAAGACGGCGGCAGATGTACTTCTATTGCCTATGCTGTCGGGACTTTTTTTTTTTGTTTTTGTTTTGTGGGCAGTGCCACAGAGGTGCGAATACCTGGTAGCCTGGTAGGCATCAACAGCGACAGCTGCAACAAACTGCTAACCTTCCGTATCACGCACCGTGATTTTTCCGCATAGTATATCCACCAAACCGTATCATCATTGTGATACCATACCAACATACATCACATACCGTGCCACACCACACACCATGCCATACCGCACCGTACCCCGTACCGAGGTCGTTTACTACCTTCGGTGTGCCTTAGCCCAGCACAGTAGGGCTAGCCCTCAACCCAGTTCAACTTCCAACCCTCGCAATGTAGGCATTCGCGCGAGAGGCATAGGGTGGTGTTCAGCAGCTCGAGCTTTCCTCGTCTCGTCGACTCGTGCGAGTATCGAACTGTTTGTTGTATGTGCATTTCATTGTGTTCGTTTCACGCGGTAAACAAAGACAGGAAGTTGTATTAATAGTAGCTGTACACACAGAAGTAGCAGTAGACAATGCAATGTCATACTCGTACGTCATCCTGCTGGATATGACAGGCACGACATACGCATTCTATGACAGAGAGAAGGCAAGAAACAGGAAAGAAAACAGAGAAGAGAGTTACGCAGATTTTCGCACATTTTCAGCGCGAGGGGGTGTCAAGCAGAGACCGAACGATATGCGGTGTTCCAACTCCTGTAACAAACCCGACCAACTATTACGGGGGTCCATAGTTAATGGGACCAAATTTTGTTAGTAAGAAAAATAGGTAAATATATAGGTTTTTATGTATACCATAGGTCCCATTAACCATGGACCCCCGGAACACAAAAAATCGTTACGAATACACATAACTTGTGGAATAAGCACGCCAACCCCGTTCCTTGGCCGTGCAATAACGTGAATATCTATATATGTAGCGCACCAGCACCAAGTGTGGAGGACAGGTTTGGGAAAGGTTCGTAGAACGGTCATCGCACATGTACGCGTGGAAGATGACATCTGAGAATCTTTCCGAGAACCGGGAGAACTCGGCTTGATACCCCGAGTCTCCTTGAAGTCAAGACAGGCCTTATTCATTTGCCCGTCCGAACCTCACTCGACAGCTCCACGCTGCTGGCTAACCCAACGTGGAGGGCTCTCTCCTTTTGGCTCTAAATGTATGAATGTAAAAGTGCAGCCTTCGGTAGCAGGTCAAATCTACCACATCACTGGGGACCTTTGGAACTCTGCGAAAGTAGGGGGTGCATATTGGCGTCGACGATGAGATTCGAACTCACGCGGGCAAAGCTCGAGGGCTTATTATTATTCATAGCACAAACTCGTATTTTTTAACTTGCTATTAATAGTAATGATATTTTGTAATAATAATGTTATTATTACGGGGGTCCATAGTAAATAGGACCAAATATTGTTAGTAAAAATAGGTAAATATATAGGGCTTTGTGTGTGCCGTAGGTCCTATTTACTATGGATCCCCGTGATAGAACTTTTCACGAAACCCAATCCAAGTTTTTTTTTTTTTTTCCCCCGTTAGTGCGGGGCATTAACAGCGCCCTAGTCCCACGGGCGGGCTTTGCGGTTGGATCTGCGCTCGACACCCTTCTGATTGGCAGGAAAAGCACGAGTCTGTACCATACTCGTAGAATTTGGATCTTCGTTATAACCCTTTTAGTACCGCAGTCCCGTTTTGGGGACAAATCACTTGGAATTAGACTGGTTTGTCCCCGAATCGGGACTGCGGTACTGAAGGGGTTAAGCGACCAGATCTATCTACGGGAAGATTGTCGTAGACTCCGATTTCCCTGCTAGATATTGCGACATTCCTTGTGAACCTGCAGCAGTTTCTTTTCGATTTTTTCGAGATTTCGAGAGGAAGTTGTGAAAATTCCATCGTTTCCAATTTTTATAGATAGATTTCGAAGTTATTCCACCACTGAGACAGCAGTTACTCGCAGTGGAGACTTTTTTTTTAGTTCCATCGGCATTTTTTTTTTCGGTTGAGTCTACGGTGAACTCACTTGTGGTGCGGCAAAATAAAAAATGAAACCTTTTCCATTTCGGGGGGGCTCCAACCAATGGACGCAGATTTTCGCGAAACGAAAAGCCGTATCATATATCATACAAGTATGATACGGTAGTACGGGCGATCGAAGGATCACATGAATCTTATTATTTTATAAAATTCTATTTACCTGGTATTATTTATGATGAGCTTGTAGAGATGAGTACAAAAGCAGTAATGATTATGGAAGGGTTTTGACCAAAATCAGGTACACCTTGTCACTTTTGTGCCAAAACCAGTTACACACTATTAAATAAACACAAGAACAAATCGCACCCCAGGATCCCTGCCATTGGCCAGCCTCACATCGTGGAAGATTGAACGGAGGAAATCTGAGGTTTGTGGAGAAGTATTCAATCGTTGGCATGCTTGAACAGAGGGGATGGGCAAGGAGGTCATACAGTTGACGACGGGCGCAGTTGGCCTGTTGGTTGGTTGAACTGGGAAGACAGAGGCTGGGAAGGGATAACGTACGTGAGTAAGAAGATTTTAGGCTTGAAACTGGCCAGATACATCTGGATTTGTCTACTTTGTCTTTTACACTACAGGCAGTATTCATAAACAACTTTCAACTGCAGCTGCTTAGGCCTGATTTTCAGCCGGTCAGAGAGGCCATACGTGCACTATTTATTACGGTATTTGTTTTTCGTTTTTTATCTGCGTATGTATGCGGTTTCCGGCCCCTCGGTTCCAATTCTTATGCCTAAAATCTGTAGGTATGTAGACGTATCGTATATGCATACGTGCGCTGATTTCACTTATTCTTCTTTGGGGTGTACGATGTGCCGCTCTTTTTCTTTTTCTTTTTCTTTTTCTTTTTCGGTTTGGTTTTTTTCGTTGCTTCTCTTTCTTTATGGTGTATTTTGGTTGCTGGCGTATGTATGTATGTTGTGTCGGCCGCACCTAGTGCGAAGGCATGGTATTACGTAGGCTATTAATGCATCACGGTGTGTTATCTCTGTGTCGTAGTCTGTGACCACAGAGCTCGTATCTTTCTAGGGTGAAGAATCAGCACGGACACTGGGCTTGCTGGATGTCGACGAGTAGAAGAACGGTTTAATGTGAAGAACACACACACACACAGTTGTTCATGTAAAATGAAAAAACAACAGCTGTACGTACGTAAGATGGTAGGTGGTCCGCGTGCCTATCAAGATCAACTTCGTGTGTTCAAGTCTCACCGAGTGCATGCTCGTGGGGACTTTTTCTTGCATAAAAAATGATAAGCGGAAAGCGCGAGAGCGTGAGTTGTGGCTACATTCGATGAAAATCGACGAGCAGTGGGAATGCTGATCCTATGCGCGACAAAAAATAAAGGCACGTACCGGGGGGCAGAAGGGACGACACCTGTGACCACGGCTCGTCCAGAAGATCGCCGAGGCTAAAACCTCCTGCGAGTTGGGCTGGAAAGTAAAAGTACTCATCTTCGCAGGCTGTGTGTCATACAATTACGGGGGACCATAGTAAATAGGACCTACGGTACACACAAAAACCTATATATTTTCCCTATTTTTTCTCACAAATTTTGGTCCTATTTACTATGGTCCCCCGTAATAGTGATACTTCGATCACGGGTACTATTAATACGGGTTTTGTATGGCCTCATGAAGGAAATACAGTCCGTATATGAGCAAGACAAAATCTGAAGCTGCAGAATGCAAGGAGTGGGTATGTCTATATTTGAGAAAATAAAAAATACGTAAAAACAATAATTTCGAGGTTTCACGTGTATCAGCTTGTCACGAGCGGGCAATTTTTCCGGTGTGTATGCTCATACCTCGAATAAGGTACCGCCTTGGTTGGTGTCACTGTTGTTTTGTAAAGGTATGCCTGTAAAGCCGATGCTCGCAGTGAGAGCCGATGAGGTCGCGAAGGGAGGATCTCTTGTAGCCATCGTGACGGCCGACGTAAGCCGAGCAGAGTTCTTTCTCGTGTTTGGCCAGGCAAGGCAAGGCATTGCCAGGCCCAAGAGGGTCGAGGATATTAGAGTAGCACCGCTGGGGGTCACAAGGACCGGACCTGCCTGATCGGGTCGATTCTGGAGGTCCTCGTACGTAGTCAGCTTTGAGGGGAGAGATCAACACGGTCCATGCTGCAGACCTCTATTAACCCCTTTAGTACGGCAGTCCCGACTTGGGGACAAACCAGTCTAATTCCAAGTGATTTGTCCCCAAAACGGGACTGCGGTACTAAAAGGGTTGATAGCAACCCGATATCTAGTCCGGTGGGATCTTTCATGCATGATGACTTTGAGAGGTATCCCGAGGTCTACGACCGATACGTCTTGCCCTGTCCGTGACATATGTTGGGATACCGTCAACATCACTCACTGCTGCTACCGAGCAGCATTAAATAACGCAAGGACACGTGTCTATATTTTGGAGAGAAGAAAAAATAACTCCGGCGTGCAAGAGCCAAATTCTACTGACGAGGCGGGCGGAAACATGTACCAGGTATTAATAATTATTTTCAAAAGTAAGCTGTGACTTCGAATTCGTGTGCGTTACTTTTTCGGCGAAGAGCGGACAACACGATATGCCAATACTAACTATCGATACTGCTGTCGTGAAAATCGATGATTTCTGTTCGTCGAAGCTCATATTTCCAGGCCGCGCGCGATAATGAGATCGTGCGTACGGCGAATTTTACTTGCGAGGCAGGTGGATAAAATTCACCGGTGTTTGATAAATAATTTTAGACTATTTCGAAATACTGAGCGTAGAATATTTTCGCCGAAGGTAGGGGGGGGGGGGGGGGGGGGGGTGGGGGGGGTGGGGGGGGGGACACACGATATAGACACATATGCTCAATCAGTTGGTATGATGTGTACTTTGTCATTGCACAGCATCGTGGACAAAGACGGCAGTCCGTCTACCTCACCCCGCGTCGAGGTGGCCTCGGATTGGGTACTCGTACGTACGGCAAATAACGTCGCGCCGAGCAGGGCGTTCCGCGAGGATCTTCGAGAGGCTTCAAAGCTGGGAACGGGGGGGGGGGCGCCGGAACAAATTTCTCTTGGCGCGCCCGCCGTGGCGATACTAACGAGGCCTGGTGACCGTCTGCGGGTCCAAGTGGAGCCCGCGGTACCTATACCCTAAAGAAAAAAACCAAGTCATATTTTGGAGGCCACACGCTCGATGTTCAGGCACGACAAAAAAAAAAAACGTTTTGTGATTTCTCATGGCCACGGAAACACCGCTCGTGGCGTGTGCTTTTTCCTTGGTTTCAGTACGTATGTAACTGCTGTTGTTGGCTCAAATGGAACAGGTGTACCTGGTTTTGGCAAAAGAAAAACATTATTGAATAGGACTACGTACTGCTGCGAGTTAGTTGGCTTGACTTCCTGTCTATTAATAGTGACGTTTTTTTTTAAAAGTTGTATCGTATGTTGGCGGGCATGACCTTAGTTGATTGCCCGTATTAATTGTCGGTTGACGCTAGCTCGTGCCGGTATTTTGCTGATTTTTACGTGCGAAACATGTGCCTGGTGTATGATGTATGAAGAATGAAGCGTCAACGGGCCTCCGGCACTGCCGTCAACACCGGCACCATTTATTGGGGTTTTATTTCCAATGGGTTGATTTAGACCTCTCAGTTCCCTCTCCCCCTCTCGAAGCGAATGGTCTCACGGAGAAATGCGCACCCCGTGGCAAAGAATCCTCCCGTAGACAAGGAAACCCAAACGGTCGGATAGTTTGCATCGCTGCAACTATTACGGGGGATCATGTAGTAAGTAGGGCCAAATATTGTTAGTAAAATTAGGGAAATATATAGGTTTTTGTGTATACCGTAGGTCCTATTTACTATGGTCCCCCGTGATATTTATAGTACCTGGCCAACAACTACCTAGCTGGCGACTTTTGGTCATCCTACTCGCAGCTCTAGGCCTTATTAATCAATGCTGCTATTACGGGGAACCATAGTAAATAGGACCTATGGTATACACAAGAACCTATATATTTCGCTATTTTTACTAACAATATTTGGTCCTATTTACTATGCCCCCCCGTAATGTGAGGTAATGATTGTGGTGAAGTCGCATTGGCCCTTCAGTTCGATTCTGTTCTGTGCCAGGTAAACTGAGGAGAAGAAAGAAAATACAGAGCCGCGAGGTCGAAAATTTACTCGAAAATCATCTTGGCAAAGCTTGGCGCGATAATTCGATCGCGCGCTCTACGGGGTGTGTAGAATTTTTAGAGTTCTCTACATGTGTTTTTTCAACACCCGCTGCTCCCGAGGGCCACTCGAACCCCCGCGTACACACGGCCGAGACACGCCCGCCCACGACCGAGCCACGCCCGCCCCATGCATCAGCCTCGTTGACCCCGGTGAATTAACGGGCGCCGCCTCCCACCTCGGCGAGTGCTGGGCGCGGAAAGTTGCGCTCCTGGGGTTGGCGTATAGACACAAAATACATTTTTGTACCAGGCGGTCGGTACGACCAGGCTGGCGTTTAGGTACGACCACGTAGCCTTTTTTGGCGCGAGTAGAAGCTGACAGGCGGCGGCGTGCGCAGACGACGACTAGCCCTAGAAGCTGGCAGCAAGCGACAGAACACGTGCGTGTGTGACGGGCATTGTTCTGCCGGCACCATACAACTTGCTGTGGTAACGTAATAACGGATGTCCGCAAAATGCCACTGTTGTCGGAAAGTGCGTGTGACAGAGGCGAAGAAGGTAGATCCGCTTTCCACTCTCTAATTACAGCCCCTCTCCCGCCTGCCTGCCTGCCTCCCTCCCAACCCCCCCCCCCCCCCCCGCCCTTACGCCTCACCACCCCCTTCTGCGGTGACTGTGGCAGGGATGAACCCGAGGCAGAGGTAGTGCTGGACCGAGAAAAATCGCTGACCGGTGACACGAGCGGCACCCTTGCCCCTCCTGCTGCTGCTGTTGCTGCTGAGGAGGAGGAGGAGGAGGAGGATGGCGATGCTGTGAGCGCTGCCCGTTTTTCGATCTCCGGGAGGGTGGTGGGGGTGGGGAGGGGTGAGGGTGGTGTTCCCCACGAGGACAGTGTTTGCGGTGGTGGTGGTAGTGGTGGTGGTGGTGGCGATGGAGAGGGTCTGTCAACGCCGCCCTACCGCACTGCTGGAGATGACGTTGGCATTGGGGTGCCCGCGGCGTGCGGCAGTTCGGTCGGCACTGACATCAAGCGTGAGCAACAGTGGCCGAGCGCGGATGGTGGCTCTCTGAGCCGCGAGCCCAGCGACGCCGACTACTTCTCGCCTGCAGTCGAGGGGGGAGAGGAGAGGGGGGGCGATGGTGGCAGCGTGGGTGTCGACGGAGGCGGAGGTGTAGCGATGGAGGCGGCTTCGCCGCCGGCTGCGCCGACAGATTATAAAAGCGACGACTTTCACGAATGCGGCGCGTCGCTCGGAGGTGACACGGCGGCGTCCGCCATCGAAGCTGGAAGCTGCGGAGAGGAGAGCGAGGTTGCTGTGGGGACACGCTCGCGGGGGGGGCGGCGTGCTCGCCAGAAGGAGGGGGGGGGGATGCGCAGCCGCCGGATATTGGCTGACTCGTCAGATTCTTCCTCGGGCCATGAAGGCCGGGGGCGGCGCAGTGGGGGTGCGAACGGCTTGACGGGTGGGAGGGTCGGTCGCGCTACCGCCACCGCCAGCGTCGCTTTAGGTGGGAGTCTTGGGGGTAGGCGGTCTGCGGCTGGTCGTCGGGCTTCGAAGGGGGTTGCTGCGGCTGCTGCGGCTACGGCGGCGGTGGCGGGGGCGTCAGCCATGGTTGCTGTCAATAGTGGCAACGGTAGCAGCATGGGTAGCGGTAGCGGCGGTGGCATCGGTGATGATGACGACGACCATGAATGGGGGAGCGAATTGTTTGGTGGAGGAGGCGAGGAGGGGGGTGGCAGCAGCGCCGGGGTCGAACCCGAAGCCTCCTCCGACAAGAGAGGTACCGATGGTGATGACGGCCAGCCCGGCTACGCCGTCGGTAGTTGCAGCAACGATGACAGCCAGCCTGGCTGTGCCGTCGGTTCAGATGAGGGCAAGGGCGACGGTGATGGTGGGACCGGGGCCGACGGTGGCGGTGACAGCGAAACCGACGGTGATCATTTTTTGCTTTCGGATGATGCTGCGAGTGCTGAGGGTACCCTTGCTGTCGGTAAGAGCGATACCGACGACGAAGGCTTTTTCTTGCTCTCGGACGCTGCGAGCACTGGGAGTGCTCGCGCCGTCGGGGAAGCAAGACTCCGCTCCCTGCCTCCCCGCCCCCGCCCTGGCCGCCGCAGAGCGAGAAGGGTTATCTCGGACGATGATGATGATGATGATGACCACGACGGCAACGTCAGCGGTGACGACGGTAAACGTGGCAACGACGAAGTCGGTGGCGGCAGCGTTGACATCGACGAGCAGATCAGGTGCCCTCTCGGCGTGTCCGAAAAAGGGAAAGCTTCCCCCTCGTCCGACAACCACCACCACCACCACCACCGCCTACCGAATGTTTTTGCGGCAGACGGTTCGTCGACCCCCCCCCTCCATCATCATCATCATCGCCGAAGGACGAGGAGGAACAGCCGCGGCGACGGCGACGGCCTCGAGCGTGACGCTTCGGCGGCGGGCCCGACGGCAGGAGCTAGAGGTTCGACGGAGATGTTAGCCCCGCTATCAGCATCGCCAGCAGCAGCGCCAGCAGCAGCAGCAGCCGACCGGAAAACGGAGCTGATAAGCCCGCCAGCAGCAACAACAGCAGCAGCAGCAGTAACCGGCCGGAGGCGCATCTCGTTATTGGCAGACTCTAGCGATGACGCTAGCTCGGCCCTGTCTGACGATGATGATGATGCCGGCGACGACGACAAGGAGGGGGAGGAGGAGGATCCGCGCCTTGCGTATTCCGACGACAGCGCCGCCGGTACCGCCTCTCATGGTGGTGGAAACCCAGAGGAACCCAGCGATGCCTTCGAATCGACCGAGGAGGAAATCGGGCCGGAAGATGGACGCAAAGGAGCGGTAGCGAGGGACGCGCGGGGGTTCCGAACTTTGCGGGGAAGGCTGGGGACCAAGGGAGGCGGAAGAAGAGGAGCGGTGTCGCCGGGGCGGCGAGAGAAAGGTGGTAGCGGAACCGCGAGGTAAGCATGAGAAACAAGCGTCGCTTGAGGTGGAAGGGGTGGGAGCACAGGATGTCTGGGCTGGGGTCGGGAGTGCACGTAGGGGTTTACGTGAACGTTTGCGTGCGCGTGAGCGTGACCGCTTGCGCGAGCGGGACCGTAGGCTTGAGCGTAGGCTTGAGCGTGGAAGTGGGCGAGAAGAGCGCGTGCCGACGCCGTTGTTGTCGTCGTCGTCTTCGCCTGCGACCTCGTCGGTAGGACTAGTGTCGTCCTCTTCGGACGAAAGTTCGGGGGGTGACTGCTGGTCGGCGGTCGAACCGCGTCCACTCGACGTTCGCCGCGGCGAGTTGCCAGCAGGAGGAGGAGGAAGAGGAGCGGCAGGCGTGAAGACAGCATCAAAAAGAGGAGCAGCAGAGGCGAGAGCGGCAGAAGCGAGAGCAGCCAAAGCGAGAGCAGCAAAAGCTAGAGCAGCAGGAGCAGAGGCGGAAGGAGCAGGAACAGGAGTAGGAGCAGCAACAGGAGCAGGAACAATCCGTGGCGGCCGCAAGAAATTATTGAGAATCCCCGCGAGGAAAGGTGGCAAAAAAATATTTCGAACTCCCGCGAGGAAGACGGTGCGCGGAGCCGCCGACCTCGCGTCGCCCTGCCCTTCCGACTCTGGCGTCCCCTCCTCCCCAGGGAGTTGGCCTCGCAAGCCATCAAGGGGGCGTGCTGCAAGAGGGGGGACATCTGGTTGTGCCCCCCGAGGCCCCGCTGCTTCCGCGGTGGAAACGTTGAGCGGTTCTGCCTTCTTCAAAGCTAGGGACAGGTGGGTGGGTGGGTGGGTACGTTGGTATTTCATATGGTGTAAGTTGAAAGATATCGCACCCCGGATGATTTTTGGAGGCGTTGTTCCTCAACAGAAAAGGGAGGCACGCACACGGCGAAAATTGTGGCTTCGGCAAGATGTCGCCCCCGAGAGATTTTCCTCAGATACGTCGCTCTGCGTTTGTGCTCCCCCCGTTGTCGAGAAGTTGCTTGAGGTCGGCTTAGAAATTCGTCTGAGGGGGTGTGTTATCTTGTCGCCCGTGTGATAACGCGTATGGTTGCATTTTTTCTGTGTTGTGCGCCTTGCTGCGTCGGTGGGTGTCTGAAGGAGAGATGAGAGCGGGAAGCGGGAGGAGAGAGGGGGTATGTTTTTTTTTTTTTCTCTTTCATTCTTCGCACGGGTTCATATGTCTCCGAAAAAAGGGCGGTGCTGATCCTTCGAATCGTCCTGTTCCGCTCAGAATTGCCCCCCCTCCCCCCCCCCCCCCCCCCCCCCCCCCCCCCCCCCCAGCAGGAACGTGTAAAAATGACGTGACGCAAGCATTGCCCCCCTCACCAGCAAACAAACAACAAAAACAGCAACAGCGCTACAGTAGCACCGACACCAACACCCGTACGAGCGCCACCACTATCACCACCACCAGCAGCACCAACAACAACGACACCTACACCACCACCGCCTACCAACACTACCAACACCAACACCACACCCACCAACATCACTATTACGGAGGGCCATAGTAAATAGGACCTACGGTACACACAAAAACCTATATATTGCCCTATTTTTACTAACAAAATTTGGTCCCATTTACTATGGTCCCCCGTAATAAATAGCACCAACGCCGCCGTCCCTCTCCTCTCCCCGTTGCGAACGAACCTGCAAAGCTTGACAGCCAAATATTTCGCAGAATTCAACGGTGTTGCGTTCGGAGGAGCCCTGTCTGCTGTAAGGGTGGTGTGGAACCCACGCCTCAACAGCACGGCAGGGATGACTAAGTCTAGCCGGCGCAGTGGGGCCGGTCTCGGGGGCTGGGTGTACACCTCGGTCGTGGAGCTTTCGACCAAGGTTGTGGACAGCGAGTCGAAACTTAAGGAGGTGAGCGGACGGCATGAGATGGTCGTGGTAGGTGTGGGGTGGTGCGGTACGGTAAAATGTGGCGTGATGTGGTTTGGTGTGCTGTGGTATGGTACTATTTTGTGTGGTGTGGTATGGTAAGGAATGGGTAAGTATGGTAAGGAATGATTAAATATGGTAAGGTAGGGTATGGTTTGGTGTGATATGGTATGGTAAGGAATGGTTGAATATGATACCTGGTAAGGTAAGGATGGTATGGTATGGTACGATTTGATATGGTATGGTATGATACAATGGCGGTGGCTGGGCGTACCCGTCGGTCGTGGACCTGCCGATCAAGGCTGTGAAAAGCGACGCTGAGCTTAAGGAGGTGAGCGGCGAGACGACATGATATGTTATGGTGTGGTACGATGTGACGTGGTATGGTATGGTCTGGTAACGGTGTCTGGGCGCATTCGTCGGTCGCGGAGTTGTCGACGAAAGCAGTGGACAGCGAAGTTATGTTATACTAAATGATATGATAGCACACGCTGTAACCGCCCCGTATGGTATTACGACTGCGGCCATTCGTGACAATTACTACACCCCCCCCCCTTTCCTCTCGCCGCCGACTCCCCTCTACGAAACCCAGACTCTGCTTCACGAACTCTGCCACGCGGCGGCATGGGTAATCGACCACAAATCCAACCCTCCACATGGCACCCATTTCTGGGCATGGGCCAACAGAGCGAAGAAGGCCCTCCCGGGTGTGCCCGTCACAACGTGTCACTCCTACAAAATCAATTACAAGTACCGCTATGTCTGTGTCGGCAGCAGCGCGTATGTTGGTGGTGGTCTTGGTGTGGGAGGTGGTGGAGGCGGGAGTGAGGGGGGTAGTGGGGAGGGGGGAGATGGAGCTGGGGGGAAGCGCGGTGGGTGCGGAGCGGAGATAGGTCGACACTCAAAGTCGATCGACGTGGCCAAACAAGTGAGAGACCAAGTGGGAAGGGAGGGGGGGGAGGGCGTACTCATTTGTTGCTTGCCTTTAGTCATGACCATTGACCACGCACCCCTTCCGAGATGGAGCGGGAGGGGAGGAGGGGGGGGCATAGAGGGTTTACCCGTCTTGCTATTGCAAATGTATCCGATACGAACCCCTAGTAGTTTCTCCCCAAAAAGTGTGGATGCAGCTATCAAAGGACATTATTATGTGACGAGGAAAATATCCCCCCCCCCCCCCCCCCCCCGCGCCCCCTCCCTCCTACGCATGGCAAAAAAAAAAAATGTTTCCGTAACTTGGCGGCCGGTCGTCCTCCCTCAATCCCCCCCCCTCTCCCCTCCCTCCCCCCCACCCCCCCCTTCCCTTCCCCGGCCCTCCCCTACCCCGTCCCTCGGATAGGTCTGTGGTCGATGCAAGGGACGTCTTGTTTTGTTCGGTACTCACGGAAAGGATGGCAAGCTGAAGAAGCCTCGGGCCGCGACGGCGTTCAGCCTTTTCGTGAAGGAGCGATACGCGGGGGCTAAGGAAAATCTTCCTCCCGGCACGAAGCAGCAAGACGTCATGAAGGTGATTGATTCCCTCTCCGCGCCGTCAAAATGGTCACACACATCTGGGCAGCTTATCGATTCCCACTTCATGGTGTAGAGCTTTCGGGCAGGATAGATTCCTGATCCGTGCGGTTTGTAGCTATTACGGAGGGCCGTAGAAAAATAGCACCTACGGTACACACAACAACCTATATATTTACCTATTTTTACTAACAAAATTTGGTCCCATTTACTATATTCCCCCGTGATAATGCCGATGGGTGGAGATAGATTCCTGATCTCCATGATACAGCTTTTATTGCCGGGCAGGGCGCCGCATGATAATCTTCGTGAGCAGTGTGTGTTGTCGTCACGTTGAATTGTCCTTTATACCCAGCTCCATCAGCACGCCCAGTGTTCGTCCTGATTCCTCGTCCTAGAGAGATACTAATTCTGTGGTCACGGACTGTGAGACAGAGGAAGACCAAAAACAAGAATAATCGCAAATTCATGGGTCAAGCTAGTGAAATGCCCAGCGTACCGGGGGTACGAGAACACAACGACACAAGCAAGGCCAGAAAATAAGAACAAAACAAAAAGACAATAAAAACAAAAAGAGTCCCTCGAAATGAAACAGAAACACAAAATGAGAGCAAGGAGACCAGAAAGGCTGCTATTCATAGAGGGAAGGCGAACGCACTCGAGAAGGACAGATAGCTGCTGCACGGACGAAGCAACACGAAGGAGAGGCATGGGTAAGGTGTGATTCCTGGGTTGGACTTGTACTTACACAAATCCTGTGCAACACGTCACAGCGGCGGGTTACGGTCTATCACGGGGGACCATAGTAAATAAGACCAAATATTGTCAGCAAAAATAGGTAAGGTATATGGGTTTTTGTGTGTGCTGTAGGTCCTACCTGGTATCTACTATGGTCCCCCGTAATAGATAGTCTGCCGTAGATCGTCGTGTCTCCGACATGGGTTCGCAGGTTGTGCCGCCACTGTTTTTGCAGGTGCTGTCTGCTGTTGGCAGGTGGTGGCCCCTGTTGCAAGTTGCCTGGTTGCAGGTTTTTATGCCTCTGTTCGCAGGTGTCGCCACTGTTGGCAGGTACGGCCAATGTCCTGTTCGCAGGTGATACCGCTGCTTGCAGGTGGAGTATCGGTCCCGTTTGTTGGTGGTGGTGGTGTTATCACGCCTGTTTGTGTCAGTGATGACCCCCCGCCCCCCCCCCCCCCCCCCCCCCCCACCCGTATCGAAAGGGATGCGTGGTCAATGGTCAATGGTCAAATGACGTAAGGCAAGCAACAAATGAGTACACCCCCCCCCCCCCTCCCTCATACAACTACGGCCATGAATGATACCGGCATTGAGTAGACCCCCTCCCCCCCCTGCCTGCCCCTACCCCCGCCTCCATCCCTAACACGACGCGCGCCCTACCCTCACCACCCCGATCTCCAACCCTACCCCCCCCCCTTCACTCCTGCCCCCAGCCCCACCAGTGCGTACAAGTCGCATATGGGAGAGGACAGCGCCATGCCTACGCAGCCCGAACAACACTGTGCTTTGTTGAGAACACCCCGAAAGGATACGCCTCCTATACCCCCACCCCTACCCCCAACCCCACATTGTACCCCCCCCCCCCCCTTCCTCCCCAAGCTTCTCTATGGACGTAAACCTAACCCCCTCCGCCCCTGTACCTCTACCCATCCCCACCCCCTACCCCCACCCCCCCGCCCCTTCCATGGCATGAGTACACCCCCTACTTCCACCCCCACCTTTAGGCCGCTGTTATCGTAGAGTTTTTGTTTAGAATTTCCAAAAAATTGGATTTTTTTTGGGAAAATTGTATCAAGATACGGAGGCGTTCTGTCACAATTTTCGTGAAATTTAACAGAGGGTAAAAAAAATGCCAGGAGAACTAAATTTCACGGAATTTGGAAAAAATAAACAGGAAAATCTGGAAGATGAAAAAACAGCACGAAAGCAAAAGCTGGACATTCTGGAAATTCTGGAAAAAAGCTGTCCGATATGACGGGCCTTAGACGTATGCCACTGGGAAAGCGATGTTTCCGTAAAAAGTTTCAACTCCAAAGATACCCGCCAGGTTCTTTGAGAACAAGCTTTTGCTATGAGCACGATTCTTCAAACCGAAAGTTCCAAACCTTTGGAAAAGCCCGAGAAAGGTAATTCTGGGGCCGATGTCTGGCCGACATCGGCTTCAGAAAAACTCAGGCGGATACCAGGCGTATGAAGAAAAGACAATTGATCGCTGGTGTACAAAAAACAAGTGACAAGAAATCTCGATCCGTCTCGAAAGGTAAAAAATACTTTTTTTTTCAGGTTTCGGAGAAGAGCGTAGGACACCGCCGGCAAGCTCTCTTCCTCTATCTCATGGACCCGCCTGATATCTTCGACGCCGTCATCTATACATACACTCGTTGGCCTTGCCCGCCTCCAAGCGGGTTGGCCGTGGGCTGAGTCTGTGTCGAGATCGAAGGTCTATCGTCGCACGAGCTGATTTTTATCAGCGTGTTGACTATTTACAACGAGAAAAAACAAACTGCGCCGCCTGCAGTCGTTTGAAAAAAGAAAAGGAAAGAAAAAAATACCCAACATATTTCGCCTTTTTTTTTCCCACAGCGGCGGTACGAGAAATATCTCCGGCTGTTTCTTGAAAGCAATATTTTCGAAAGAAATCTTTCAAACTTCGCGTTCCCATTGTCATTTAGATCTTAGGCGTGTCACTGCTGTGGGAGCAGCGCTTGTATTTTATGAGGTTTTTCTCGCTTCTAGAGCTATCTTTTCCCGCCCGGAAACCGACGAGAAATAAATGAAGATGGAACAACTCAACGTATGCCCTGAGGAAACAGATGGCGTGCTTTTACGATGCAGGTACCAGGCAGGGGTAGCAATGTGGTTTTTCCAAAATATTTCTGACTGACCGGGCTTTCTTAGCCCTTTTTTTATTATGGGGGTCCATAGTTAATACCTGGTAGGACCTATGGTATACATAAAAACCTACATATTTACCTATTTTTACTAACAATATTTGGTCCCGTTAACTATGGACCCCCGTAATAGTAGGACTGCGGTCCTGTTTGGGGGACAAATTACCTGGAATTTGAGTGGTTTGTCCCCCAATAACGGGACTGCAGTCTCTCCGTAAAAGAAACTAAACTCATTGAAGCTGTCATCCATATGCAAGAAAGTCCGCCTCTGAAGCGGTTCTTAGTAGCATGCAGCTCACCCTTCATGCGACTCGCCGGACACCTCACGTTTCGCTTCGCGCTTGGTGCAAGCAATGACTGCCTGGTCGGTGAAAACCCGACATGCTCCGTCCCGGCAGTGTAGGGATGCGAGGGTCTATGGTCTTACGACTACGGCCATGCATGAGATCGAGTACATCTCTCCTATGGAGTACATCCCCCACGCTTAACCCTACCCAACCCCCACCCCCACCCCTATAACGCCTTCAGGAAATATCACGGCAGTGGGCGGCGCGTGGCAATCACGGGGGGCCTGGTGCCCTTACTTCAAACGAGGCAGCGAGCATGAACGCCAGCACAGTAACCATCGTCGACGACCTTGAGCTGCTGTCGATATCGCCCGACCCCGAGGTTGTTGTTGGTGGTGGTGGTGGTGGTGGCGGCGGCGGCGGCGGCGGCGCAATTACTAGGACGGCGAAACCGTCGGGGAGAAAGGCGGAACGGCTGTCGGGCGCGGCCGGTGGGGATTTCTGGTTGGACAAGGAAAATATTGCCGATCTCACGTGACAGAAGTGTCGTCGGTATCGCCTGCCCCCCGCCCCCCCCCCCCTCCCAAGAATGTTGCTGTTGATGGTGGCGGCGTATTGACTAAAAGTGAAACCGTCGGAGGGAAAGGCGAAATCGTTGGAGGGAACGGCGAAACCGGCGGCGGGGGGGGGGGGGGGGGGGGGGGGGGTGGGGGGGGGGACGAAACTGCTGTCGGGCGCAGCCGATGGGGAGTTCTGGTTGGACCAAGGAACATGTGGCCGCTGCCGATCTGACGTAACGGAACTGTTGGCGATATCGCCCGGCCCCCGACGTTGTTGCTGTTGGTGGTGACGGCGTAGTAAGCTGAAAAGGCGAAAGTGTTGGGGAGGGGAAGCGAAAACGTGAAGGGGAAGGAAGGGCAAGACGGCAAGACCGAGTATTTTTTCAAAAGACGATACCGTCGGGGGAGAATAGGGAAACTGCTATCGGGCGCGGCCTGTGGGGAATTGTGGTTCTACAGGGAAAATGTAGTCGTTGCCCATATCATGTACCGGGTTTTTTTGTCGACTTTGCCGGCCCCAAGACTGTTACTGTTGGTGGTGGCGGGCGCTAGTAGCTACTGGCAAAAAGACGAACCGGTCGGGGGGACAGGTGAAACAGCTTTCGGGCGCGGCCGGTGGGGAATTCTGATTGGTCAGAGAAGGTGCGGTCGTTACCGATCTCTTGTAACGGAAACTACGTACCCTGGTGTAGTATATATAGACTCGAGGTACTGGTATCTGATACCTGATACCCGGTATATGGTAATGTTGTTTTAGGGCGATTTTAGATGTTGCCTTTATTACTAAGAATGTGCAAGGGTTTCCGTTCTTTGCTTGCGGCTTCAATTATACCACTCTGACCGAAAATATAACATCCATTTGGACTCTGATACCTGTATCAAACGATGTTTATCTTTCCGGTCAGAGTGTTACCTGGTGCTACTCTGGGCGAAAAAACTAAAAAACTAATTCGTTTATACTAAGTACATTTATATTAAGAGGCGTTCTACGATAGAGTTTCACTCTACATTTTCTGAGGCTCCTCACTTGACCTTAAGCAGCTCCACACCTCACCCGAAAACTGACTTCAGCAAAAATCAAATTGCATCCCGATGAAAAATCCCATGGCCTAAGTATACAAAAACGTCATTTCTCGAAACAAGATTGGCATTTCGACGATTTTGGGTTAAGAAACTCCGTCATTCGGAAAAACATATTATTATTAATAGCACATTTCTGCTATTACGGGGGTCCATAGTTAATAGGACCTATGGTGTACATAAAAACCTAAATATTTACCCATTTTTACTGACAATATTAGATCCTATTTACTGTGGACCCCCGTAACACCGCTATCGAAGAACGCATCATGAACACTCGTAAGCGATCAGAGTGGTATTAAAAAATGACTCGTAGTCTAGCGGATAGACGGTCACCCTGCTGCTGGTCGTGCCGGGTTTCGAATCTCGGCTGGCGTTTTCTTTCGACAGGCCGTTTTTTTTTTTTTTCGTTCGTGGCGCTTTTTTTTTCTGATGTTTTCATTCGACAGGCCGTTTTTTTGTTTTCTTCTGGCGCTTTTTGTTTTCTGAGTTTGTTTGTAGTCGCCAAAAGTAAACTACGTAGAGCGCGATTCTTCTGCAAGATTCGATGAAAATGGACGAGCGGAGTGGGAATGCTGGACGATTGAACGAACCCTATGCGCGATGAAACTTGGGCCAATCCTGAAGAAGGATAAGAGTTTTTTATTCTCGGGGCTTTTCCTGCAGGAACTACTGCTGTACGTAACCACCACGAGAAGTCACGGGACTTTGTGTACGGGAACCAGCCGTTTCGGGAAATCTTCCAGCGGGAGAACTAGCCACCACTGGAAATCACGGGGAAAAATGGACCAGAGCTGGCCACCACGTGAATTTTTCCTGCAGGAACCTACCATCACCAAATATGTATGCAGAGAGCATAGCCACCACCAGCGCCGGAAGTTGTCGGGATTTTTTGTACGGGAAGCGCCCACCACAGGAGTTCACGGGGGGTGTGAATCCGCCACCGTGATATCTGATGGAATTTTTTTTTTTTAAATCAATATTTGTACTCAAATCCCCAGGTGGGATTATATAGGCTGAGGTCTCTACGCCAGCAAATATTAGTTTTTTTTGTCCGCCTGATGTCTCTCTGTCCCCTTATATATAGCAGAACTTACGTACGTATGCTGGTTGTCTTATCTTGTTTTAAACACGTGTGGCTATACAGGTATCACACCACCTGGGATGAGTTTCCGAGCCGGTTTTCTCCGAAAACTAGAAGGGGCTTTTCGAAAGATGTCGAGATATTTCCTTGTAGAATATAAGGTATACAATAGCCACATTGCTCGACGGTTGCATTCTCCCTGTTGTCGAGAGAGAAAATTGGCCTGGGGATTCGTCGAAGGGGGTGGGATATCTTATCACCCTTGTGATAGTGTGTTATTGTAAGGACCTACATATGCATCCCCCCCCCCCCCCCCCCCCCCCCCCCCCCCCCCCCCCCCATTTTTCATTCCATTTAGTTTCGGTTTTTCCCATTTTATTATCTTTGCCCTTTTTTTTATATCTTCCCCCCGGTCAGTTCCACAAGTAAGTGGTACACTTGTGGTCTCTCAAACGGATGTAGAAAACTTCTCTGTCTGTCTGTCTGTCCGATCAGGGCCACTCAATGGTTACCTACGGACAAATAGTCGAAACTCAGATCCGGGGTTACATAGCAGGCTCTCCTATCCCCCCTTCCCGCTGCGGTTCATGCCTTTTACATTAGTATCACGAGAAAAATTTCGGCCCTTTCCTCCCTCGTGCGACTCGCGTCGATGAGCCCCCCTGACGATTGACGCTCATACGGCAACGACGGGAATCGATAGCTGACATATATATACGCACACAGGCGACTCGCGCCTAATTCGACGTTCGGGTGTGCCGCGTGTTTTTTCCGGCTGTTTTTTTTATGCGATGTAAATGTCGGCTGCGGTTGTCATCTGCATAACGGCCGCGCTCGTGCGCCCCCCTCTATCCCCTACCTAGTGGATTGTCCCCAATCCCTTGCCTAGTGGGGTATCCCCTATCCCCTACCTGGTGGAGTGTCCCCTATCCCCCGCCTAGTGGAGTGTGCCCTTTCCCCTACGCAGTGGAGTGTCCCCTGTGTAGTAGGGCGTCCCCTGTATCCCCTACCTAGTGGAGTGCCCCCTATCCCCTACCTAGTGGGGTGTCCCCTATCCCCTTGCCTCGTGGAGTGCCCCCTATCCCCTACCTAATGAAATCCCCCGTATCCACTACCTGGTGGAGTTACCACTGGCACACGATAAGCCCACCCCACACCCACGCATATCGTAGCTACTGAAATATTGTCTGCAGGTTGCATGAATTAGCGTTCTGCTTCAATTACAACCTTAAATCTCCAAATATACGATGTACGACTTTACGCTTACAGATATCGTACCTACTGACTATTCTCTGCAGGTCCCATGGATATGGCGCGTTGCGTCAGTCACAACCTCGAACAAAAAAAATGTGCTGTTGTTTTTCCTTCCCGAGGCAACTACGCAGGCGGCCGGGACCCCTCCACCCTTGCACGCTGCTGTGCGCGTAAAGCAATCCTTGTGGAGGCGTTGAATAAAAATGTAGCACACCATTATAGGCGTACCGAAACTGAGAGTCGACACCTCGTAAGGTTTGCTGCATTGTTCAGTGTCTCCACACAAAAGATATTTTTTTTTTCGCCCGCAAGGTGCAAGGCGGAGGTCCCGGCCACCTGTGTGCTCTACCGATTCTCGACATAACATCACATTATATATGTATTTCGAAGCATCAGTACATCTCATGCGTGCATGTATATAAATCTCTCTGAACTACATCTGGTACGTGTATATACATCCTTTGCCTTCACCGCTCCCCCCCCCCCCCCCGAGGCTCTAAGAGGGTTTCCATTCCTTGCTCGCAAAAGCGATACCTCTTGTGCCTCCAGGTCCCCGACGTCCGCCCTCGCGGGCTTTTTGTATTGTTTCCATGAATCCTCACAAAAATGAAAGTGTTATGGTATTCCCTCTCCCCTGTTGCGGCGTTATGTAAAGTTTAAGTCCTCGATATAGCTTCCGGGTAGTTCTAGCTTGTTTTGCCTTCTTCCGCGTATCCGTACTTTCGGACGTGTTGTTGTCTGATTCGCAATGTCCACGTGTAATCGGCTATCGCCTTGCAAGTTAGAGGTGTGGGAGTGGGTTTTGAAGTGCCGCATCTTCGATCCATTCTCCGAATTCTCCAAACTGTTTTTGTTCTTACCTGAGTTTTCTATGAATCTGAATATTCGGCCCTTTAGGTGGGCTAGTGTTATGGTATCCCCTCTCCCCTGTTGCGGCGTTATGGTTGTAGCAATTGTCCCCTCATCATACCTGGCAGGCGTTGTCGCCTGCTTTTCTGATCAGCGCCTCGCCCCTTCGTTCAGAAGACATCTGGCGAGGCAAACAGTAACTAACACAAGAGCTTATACCACCATCAAGCACCTCGTGTGAGTGATCAGAACAGAGCCAAAGGTATCAGCCAACCTGCTAGCAGTAGTCGATCCCCAGGTCCATACTGCCTTACAGTTTAACAACAGAACATTTTGGATGAGGTCGTTCTCTTCGCCACTCCATTCCACATCCCCGGGCCCTAAATGGGGTTTACAGTTACTATTCCTCAACAAACCAAGACGAAAAAAATGAATATGCCGTCCTTTTCTTGCACTCCCGTGCCCCCCCAGGCCTTAAATGGGTTTCAATCATTTACTCCTCACATAACATGAGACGATGTTTTGGGTGTACACCTCTCGCGTACCCCCCCCCCCCCCCTGACATCTGTCCCCTCCCCCCCACCGGCGCGTATTGGCTTTGCATTCCTTGTTTCTTCACAAAAACGAAACGATGTTTCGGAAGATGCCGTCCTCGTCAAGCTTCACCGTATGAGCGATCGCTTCGCTCATCGATACGCACCCTCCGCTTGACGCGGCGCACACTAAGGGTGATGAGAGCATGGAGGAGGAGGAGGAGGAGGGGAGGCAGGAGGAGGAGAAATATTTCTCCCCAAGTCCCCCCCCCACCCTCATGATATTGAGTACACCCCTCCCTCTTCCCACCCTCCCCCAGCCAGCATCCCCCCCGCGCCGCTTCCCCGCCCCCCCCCCCTTCCCAGCTCCCGTAAACACGCCGCACGATCTCCCACCAACTCTCCCTTCCTCTAAATTCAGCAATCCCGTGCGCCGCTTCCCCTCCTCCGCCCCAGCTCCCGCCAACAAGCCGATTGATCTTCCACGAACTCCCCCCTCCTCCTTCATATTCAGCACCCCCCCCGGCTCCTCGGACGAAATAACGCCTACGGTATTGCCGAGGCGAACCCTGGCCATGACCAGCCAGCCGCGGCGTCTCCAGGCTCTGTCGGCGGGGGCCTTAGCGAGGAGGTCCCGGACGCTCGCGACGAGGCCATCTTCTCGGGCCTCACTGGCTGGAGCCCCGTCGGCTCGAGTTCCGCCGTCTTGGCCTCCGCCTTGGCCTCCGTCTTGGCCTCCGTCGTGCCCTGCATTGCCTCTACCATCGCGTCCTCCTTCGGCCTCCCCTTGAGGCCCCCTCTGGGTTCCCCCTTGGGGCCCCCCTCCTTGGGACCCACCTGGGACAATCCCTTCGGATCCTCCTTGGGACCCCCCTCGGGACCCCCGCCCCTGGGACCACTGAGGCTGCTCTTGGGCCCCACCTTGGGTTCTTCCCCCTACGTCTCCTACCCCTTCCCCCCCCGCCCCCTTTCGCAGGAGGTGGATGCGCGCCGCTATCAAGCTCGTGGGGCTCTGCTTAGAGAAGTTCAAGGCTCTCTCATCCGCCCCATAGTGGAGCAGCAGCTTCACGGCCGAGGGTTTCAAGAGGGAGCAGGCGAGGTGGAGGGGGGTGCTGCCGTCGACGGTCCTGTCGTTAACCGAGGCTCCGGCTTTGAGGAGAGCAGATGCCGCCTCGGATGCTCCCCGGCGGGCGGCGAGATGTAGAGGCGTAAACCTGGATTGGTTTGAGCGTGGTTTCGGTATGGGTTTGGGCTTGGTCCGGCTTGGCGTCGTTCGGTTACAAAGGTTTGTTTTATTTGGTTTGTTTCGGTTCGGTTCAGTTCGATTCGGTCTGGTTCGGTTCGATTCGGTTCGGTTCGGTTCGATTCGATTCGGTTCGATTCGAATCGATTCGTTGGTTTTATTTTGTCGGATTCGGTTTGGCTTGGTGACGCATACCACAGAAGGGGTGCATCATTTTTTTTTGGGGAGGCTTCTTGCTTACTTGAGTAGCTCTACAAACCTCACCCGGAAAACGAAAAAAAAACGTCACTCCGACGACATTGGTTGACTCCTCAACTGACGACCCCGACCCGCCGATCGGAAATATTTTGGATAAAAAGTTTACACCCCAGATAGATCATCGATTCCCACCTGACGATCTAGGCTTTTCAAGGCAGGTACATTCATTCACGAACCTGTACCAATCTACAGCAGCAGCCCATGCTACCGGGTGGGACCCATTTATAAGCTGTACCACTCTGTCCTTATATAGAAGCACCTTCTGATTGAATACTAGTAGACCAGAGGTACTTTTATTTTGGGACAGGTTGGTATGATCTACAGCAGTAGCACGTTTTGCCTGGGTTGGATCTGTACTGCTATGCAGATCCTGCACAACTTCTCACAACGGCAAGCGAGGAACTAGATCGTCTATCTGTGGACAGATCAGATAGATCATGATATGTGTGAGGTGCGAAAACGTTACATCATACGCCTATCGTAGCACACGTCTGGAAGCGGTGCGGTGCGGTGCGGTGCGGTCCGGTTTTTGTTCCCTAGCTACTGGTTTATATTTTTGTAGGAGACGGATACATAGGTTGGACGGTAGGGGCGATGGCGGGGGTGGTGGGTGTAGGGGGGTTGAGGGGGGAGGGGCGGTGGGGGTGGGGGCGGGGATGGAGGTGGAGGTGGGGGCCGGGGTGGGGGGGGGGTGGGGGTGAGGGGAAGTTTGCTAAACAATAAATTTCGTCTAACCAATCACCTCTGCCCCCCGGAGGGAAGATTAACGTCCGCCCCCGCTTGGAGAAGAAGACGAATCGCCCCGATTTTGTTGGACGCAGCGGCGGCGTGGAGCGGGGTGAAACCCCTCGAGTTCTTGGCATCCTTCTCGGCCCCTAGACGCGACAAAGCGTTAGCCGTTACCAGGCAAAAAAAGCAAAAAATAGGGCCAAATTTGGGAAGGATGGGATGGGAGGGGCGCGGGGGGGGGGGGGGGGGGGGGGGGGGGGGGGGGGGGGGGGGGGGGGGGGGGGGGGGGGGGGGGGGGGGGGGGGGGGGGGGGGGGGGTGGGGGGGGGGGGGGGGGGGGGGGGGGGGGGGGGGGGGGGCGAGAAGAGCGGGGGAGGGGAGGAGAGATGGGTGAGGGGGAGGAGGGGGGAGGCGAAGGGAGGAGAGTGGAGGGGAGGAGACGGGAGGGGGTGGGAGGGGGAGAGGGGCAAGGGGGGGACGGGAGGAGACGGGAGGAGTGGGGAGGGCAGGGGCGGCGGGGAGTAGGGATGAGGTGGGGGAGAGTGCAAGGTTGTGGCTTTCTCAAAGCCTACTGTGGTTGGTTGTTCGCTTGCTCAAGCATGTGGGGGAAGGGGACTGCAGAAAATTTGCCACTGGTATGGATGGTTAAGGAAAGCACGTGGCAAATCAATACAAAACAACAACAACAACAACAACAACAGAGTGCCACCACTACCACCATCACAAACAGCAACGACTGAACGAGACAAAAAAGAAACAGCAACACCAACAGGAGCAAACGACAACAGTCAACACCACCAACACACCCATCACCACCCAACCGCCGCCACCACCACCACCATCACCACCCTCCGCCCCCCCCCCCCCCCCCTCCCCCCCCCGCTCCCCCTCCCCAACACCACCAACACCATTACCACAGCCACCATAAACCGTCGCCCATCTCTCACCCTGTCCGAGAAGCTCCCTCACGACAAGCGGACTACCGTAGCGGGCAGCGATGTGGAGCGGCCTAGTCCCATCAAAGCGGGTCACGGACTCGAGGGCTGCACCAGCCTTGAGCAGAGTCTTTGCGGTGGCCGGGTGGCTCCACATGGCAGCGTAGTGGAGAGGTCGGTAGCCGCTAACGTCCTGAGCATCTCGGTCCGCCCCTTCCCGCAACAGGTTCCTCACCACCTGAAATTACGACGATGTATGTATTTTTCGGTCGAAATAAATCTCGCAGTTGGTTTGTCGCACCGAACGCGTTGTATGCACAAGCTAATAATGTCAAACATTCTCTCCCCCCTACCCCCCCGACCCCCCCCCCCTCTCCCTCCCCGCCCCTCTTCCACCACTCTTCCACCCCTCCCCTCCCTCACCCTTCATGCGACTCGCCCAACACCTCACGGCGCTTCGCGCTTGGTGCAAGCAATGCCTGCCTGGTCGGTGAAAACCCGAGGCGCTCCGTCCCGGCATTGTAGGGATGCGAGGTTCTATGGTCATACGACTACGGCCATGCATGATAATGAGTACACCCCCCCCCCCCCCGCTCCCTTTCCCTTCCGTACCCTCATCTCCCCCCTCCTCCCCTCCCCTCCCCTCCCCCCTCCCCCTCCCCCCCCCCCCTCCCCCCTCCCCCCCCCCCTCACCTCCCCCCCCCCCCCCCCCCCCCCCCCCCCCCCCCCCCTCCCTGCCCCTCCTCTCCCCCTCCCACCTCCATGGCCTCCCCTAGCGACGCGCGTGCTAGAGCACAACAGTAGGGGGACCCTCACATGAGGAGCTCTCCGTACCCCACCCAGCAGCAACCCTGCGAGGGCAAAAATATGTAGGCTACTATACGCCCGATACTCAATCCCATAGAGTACAGCAGTATAGTTATCTAACGAAAAACACTATTCGCACCAATATCCCCTTCTATAGAGCCGGTACGCGCCAGCCAAAAAAAACCGGCACGCCATCGTGGCAACCGACACTGCTCCGCGCACTAATATACGGGGGACCATAGTAAATAGGACCTACGGCATAGACAAACACCCACATATTTCATTTTTTTTACCAACAAGATTTGGTCCTGTTTACTGTGGCCCCCCGTAATACCACACTGGTGAATTCCCCATCTGTGTGACCAACCCAATTTATGAGGCACTAACTAGAACGGGCACCGGTGGCACTACTCAACCGACAGTATAGAGGGACCACTACTGTGTACGAGTAGGGTAAAAAAATGCGCGTCGGGTCCAACGTTACTGGGTAGCTACCCAGAAAATGAAGAGCTCAGGGCAGGGATGAACGTTTTGGGCTCGAGAGCACAACTCCTGATGATGATGATGACGATGACGATGACGATGACGATGATGATGATGATGATGATGATGATGATGATGATGATGACGATGATGATGATGATGATGACGATGATGATGATGATGATGACGATGATGATGATGATGATGATGGTGATGATGATGACGATGACGATGACGATGATGATGATGATGATGATGGTGATGATGATGATGATGATGATGATGACGATGATCTCACAAAATAGCAAATTCTCTGAAAATCTAGCGGTCACAGAACAGGCTGCAAAAACAGAGAGAGAGAAAAAAAAAAAACGTCTCTCCATGGAAGATAACAAGCCAGCGCAAGCTAGCAATGGGGACGTGCACCGCAGTACCAGTACGCAAGGGAACGGTACTATTATAGCGAGCTACGACACGGCTGTGGTAGCGGTCCATCTACAATAGAGCCGGTTGAGGAGTGCCGGTTTGCCTGTTTTATACAGTACCTCGCGGAACCGTTTGGTGCGGATGGGATCACCAGTGCGGCAGCGTGCGGAGTAACTAGTGCCGGTTTGCCGCCACATATAGCGCCGCCGCTGTTGGCTGGCGCATACCGGCACTAGAGAGGGAACCGGCACTACTGCTGTATATCATCCCGTATCGTGGCACGCCCCCCCCCCCCCCACCCCTCCCTTGCCCCTGTCACCTCAATGCGGCCAAAGCGTGCCGCTAAATGCAGCGGAGTCCACCTGTTCCTGTCTCGACAATTAACGTCAGCGCCGGCCTTAACGAGGGCCGCTGAGAATCCGACGTGGCCGAGTTTTGACGAGATGTGGAGGGGGGATTCTTGGTTGTTGACGAGGAGGGGGTGGTTGATGTCGGGAGCCGACCCGGCTTCGAGCAGGGCCTCAAGGACCATTACGCTCCCGCCTGTAGCTGCGCTGTGCAGCTGTTGTTTGTCGTTTTTTGTTTTATTTCGGAGGGGGACGGCGGGAGGGAGGGCGGGGGGGGCGGGGGGGGGGGGGGAGGAGTATGATGGAAAGAGACTTTGCTGGTTGCTGAAACCCGATATCACTTCAAGCGAGGGAGGGAGTTGGAGAGATACGGAGGCAGGGGGGAGGGAGGGAGGGAGGGAGGGAGGGAGGAGGGGAGGGAGCGGGGGAGGGAGCGAGGGAGGGGGGGGGAGGGCTTCCTCCCTCCCCCCCACCCCACCCCCTCGATCCCCCATCGTCAGTACGAAAAA
The DNA here is from genome assembly GCA_031763025.1 of Macrocystis pyrifera. NCBI lineage: Eukaryota > Phaeophyceae > Laminariales > Laminariaceae > Macrocystis > Macrocystis pyrifera. The sequence continues at coordinate 6,132,989 of JASSKH010000012.1, forward strand.
TAAAACCCCAAAAGAAAATCAAAGAAAGACACTCAATACTTTCTTGAAAACAAAGTCGCCGTCTCAAAATAATTTTCCTAGAAATTTCTCTCACCAGCGTCGAGCCGTCGGGGCCACGCTGTCCGACGCTACTACCGTCCGCCCCGGCAGCGAGCAGCTCCTTGACGCAGAGGACGTCGCCGACAGCAGCTGCGCCCACCAACGGTAGGCGGAGCCATTGCGCCCACTGATTGGCCGAAGCGTTCCTGAGAACGATCCCGAGGAGATAGTCTCCCATACCGGCCAGGAGGAGCCCCTGACTGTTGTAGTTGGTGGCGGCGGCGGTGGTGGCGGTGGTAGGGATGGTGGGGGTGGTGGGTTAGGGGGACGATCGATACCGTTATCGTCGGTGGCGGTGGTGGTGGTGGTAGCGGCGGAGAGTGCTTGAGGGAAGAGGATTGTTGCTGCTGCCATGACGACTCGTCGTCGTTGCTGTCGGTTTCGGTGTTGTCGTCGTCGTAGTTGCAGTTTTTGTTGATGTTGTTGTCGGAGCTGATGGTGGAGATGTATCGCGTGGCCACGAACCTTTAAGCCTCAAAACCTGTTTTTTCATGTATTCGGTCGTTTCGACAGGGAGCACGCACGGGGAGCGGGGGGGGGGGGGGGGGTACTCATGTCGTGCGTGGCCGCAGTCGTATGAGCGTGGACCCTTGCATCCCTGAAATAAAGGAGCACGTTGGGTTTTCACCGACCAGGCAGACATTGCTTGCACCAAGCGCCGAGCGCCGTGAGGTGTTTGACGAGTCGAATGAAGGGTGAGCCGCATCCTACCAAGAGCCGCTTGCGAGGCGGACATGCAATGAATGGCAGCTCTTAAAGAATCGATTTATTTTCCGGTGTTGGCCACTTCCAGATAGACCAATGGGTACGCTACTGGGGGAGAGGGGGGGGGGGGGGGGGGGTAGGGTGATGGGTGGAAGGCGGGCAAGACAACCGTCCGAAAACGCGAAAAAACGATCAGGACAACTCGGCCGTACGTTTGGGGTCAAAAACTCGAGCCCTTGAAGCGCGTATACACGCACGTCGACCCTTGTTCTCACTCCACCGCCTCCCTCGTTCCCTGCCTCCTTCCCCTTTCTTCCTCAACCCTTTTACTGCCACTCCGAGAGCACATGTATACGGACCGATCGGTATATATGTTCATGTCCGAGAGGGTCCTCATGGTTCCGCCCAGAGAACTGCACCGCAAAACTTGGCCCACAGCATTTCCGACTATTATAAATAGTTTGTCCACAAAAAAAAAAAAATCGTGGTGCACCAATCAATAAGAAAATCCCGACTAAGGCCCTCCTCCTTCTGCCCTCGTACCTCCCCCCTCCCCAACCCCCGCGTCTCTCCCCCCTCCTCGCTTTCCCCTCCCCCCGCCTCCCCCCCCCCCCCCTGTCCGCCTCCGCCCATTCCTCCCCCGTCCATCCCTCTCCTGCTCCACGGCCTCTCCCCCCCCCCCCCCCCCCCTATTTCCCTCGCCTCCATGGGGTACAATTACTTCCATGGGGTACAATTACTGGAACTACCAACGCTGGGTAGTGTTTGCAGCTGTTCTTATCGCTGTATAATTTTTGAAAAATAACATTTTCGAGATCAAAGGGAGGACGAGAGAAAAAAGCGAAACCCCGCCCCCCCCCCCCAAAATGATGGTTTAGTCGTGCGTATTCGTTGATGTTAATACTAATAGGTCGTTTGCCATCCGACAATCAATGAGCAGATAGGCGGATTGCAGATATTTAACCCGACCTTTTTCCTGTGAAATGATAGACATTAATACGCACTATGTGGGGAGGAGCCCCGGTGTCGACTCGACATATTACATGGTGCTTTCTTTTCTTGGAGTTTTTTTTTTTCTTGTAAAGGGTCGTAACGGACGATCCCGAGAAACGACCATCAACGATGGAGAGGAAGAGTGTGTGTGTGCGAGGCACGGACGGACCTACATGCATTCCAATCTGCGGCGATTACTTGTCACGGGACAATGACGCTGCTGTTGACGTCAACAAATCAGTCCAAGAACATGATATGCGTGACCGCAGTCGCACGGTAAGAGACATACGGATATCTACGACCTCGGCGAACGGTGGGACCTTCGCGGGATAATATCCGATCCGCGCCGCGGTTTTTGGTCGAGAACCTCTGAAAGCCACAACTGACTACCACCATGAATAGTGTAGTCCGTTAGAATTGTATCAACACAAAAGGAAGTAAGTAGACGTAGAAGACGTATATAGTCTAGACCTTGCGCGTAGGTTTCTTCTTTCAGGAATGTTTTGATCGATCAACGGTGAAGCTCATCATGCTGCACAGCATTGTCGGATGGCAAAGCCTATTAATAATATCAATATCAATACCAGGTAAGCCGGCGTCCCCGGTGGCTTGGTAGGTGGTCCGCGTGCCTGTCAAGATCAATTTCGTGGGTTCAAGTCCCACCGAGTGCATGCTCACAGGGACTTTTTCTTGCATAAAAAATTGATAAGCGGAAAGCGCGAGAGCGTGAGTTGTGGCTACATTCGATGAAAATCGACGAGCAGTGGGAATGCTGAACCCTATGCGCGACAAAAATAAAGGCACGTACCGGGGGGGAGAAGGGACGACACCTGTGACGACGGCTTGTCCAGAAGGTCGTCGAGGGTAAAACCTCCTACGAGTGGGCTGGGAAGTAAAAGCGATGGATAAAAATAAAAATAAAAAAAAATCCCTGGTGTTGAATCACTCGTTTTTGTTACACTGTACAAGAATAGTATACCTGGTGAGTGTCAGATGGTGATGGAAAAATAATGATATTATTACGGGGGTCAATAGTTAATACGACCTATGGTACACATAAAAACCTATCCATTTACCTATTTTTACTAACAATATTTGGTCCTATTTACTATTTTTTTATTTATTATTATTTTTTTTTCATCACTTCTACTTTCCAGCCCACTCGTATAGGACAGGTTTTACCCTCGACGATCTTCTGGACAAGCCGTGGTCACAGGTGTCGTCCCTTCTCCCCCCCGGTACGTGCCTTTATTTTTTGTCGCGCATAGGGTTCAGCATTCCCACTGCTCGTCGATTTTCATCGAATGTATGTAGCTAACTCACTATGGTCCCCTGTAATACGAAATAGCTGTGCAGTACTTCTTTTCGTACCTGGTATATCATACCTGGTACATAAGTGTTGATGTTTTTTGTGTAGCGGCGACGGCGACGGCACTGGCAAAAAAATAAACAAATAAAAAGCCAAATTCTCGTGCGGGAAAAAAAAAAAACTCGAAAAATCCAGAATAGAGAGCCGAACGCCTCACGCACAACAATACGAATGATGACTATGCATTTCATTTCGTCTCCCCGAATTCCGAATTCAGGAAGTAAGAATTGTTCCTTTAGGACGAGAACAAGCTAAAGTATTGATATTTTTTATGCAATCTTATTTCTCTGCCTTCTCTTTTCTCTGTGGATCCCGATCGTCTTTTTGCTTTTCGGTTCTTCTTTCAAGAGGTCCCCTTACAATCTGGGAGAAAGGACGATATTTAGGTTGCTAGGCTGTTCTGGTATTGTGGTTCCTGTTGGGATCAAGGTGCGGGCGAAGACCCAACCCAACCCCTGACTCTATAACCTTAACCCTAACCCTAACCCTGACCCCAAACCGCAGCCAGACGGGTCAGAACTGGCCAATAAAACTGCGCCGCGTTTGCATCTCGAACCAGGAAATTTCTCAATTGCGGACGACAATTCCGAAGTGCAGATCGCGCTTAAGTAATTTTCAAGTCCAAAACACCCCTAAAGATCTTCGCCGACCTCCCAAAAGATATCAAACCCCTGCTCGTACACCCCGCACGAACGAGTAGAGTACCACGTACGGTAGTCTAGATGGTCTTCTTCCTCACTGCTGTGTCAACCTCCCTGCCTCTGTCTTCCTAGTTCAACCAACTGAACTGCACCCGTCATCAACTCTATGAGCCTCATGCCCATCCCCTCTGTTCAAGCATGCCAACGATTCAACATCTCTCCACAAACCCCAGATTTCCTCCGTTCAATCTTCAATCTTCCATTTTTTATTGCGTTATGTATTTGTTCTCCCCCGAATCCGGAAAATAAATAAATAATCAGCTCCGCACGCATGTGCAGAGGCAACGATCGATACAGCGAGCAGTGCGCACTTTGGGCTCTTTTTTCTCTTTTCTCCAGGAATCCTGTTTTTTTTTCTTGATTTAAAAAAAAAAAAAAATGTTTCCGCCCTCCCCTTGACTTGCGTGACTAGCGTGAACATGTATGATATCGCTACAGATCATGCATACCTTATTAAATAATGGTACTGCTACGAGTATTCCTGAGTTCAGTCTTGAAAAAAAGCAACACCAATGCGTGGGTTATTATGTCTTCATATAATGCATGTTATTGTTATTTATTGCTGTTTGTGTTGTGTCGGAGCATGTGGTATAGACTTCAGCAGTGTGCGGAGTAGTGCCGGTTGCCACTATATACAAGTATAGTCCCGGTATTGTTAGGCATGTTACAATTACTTGTACCAACATCAACTGACCGGTGAATCCCATAGACGAGCGTATTTTGGCCCTCTCACTATTGCTCTTTTTACTTAGTTAAGTGTTCACCGGGATGCATAGTCCCCTTTTCCTTCTCGTATCTTTCCCCTTGCACGTCCCTTTTGGCTCATGCTCGGGGTAAGTATGTATGTGTCTGAGCTTTGGCTTCCCATTTTATTTATTTATTTGGGATTCTTCTCCTTTTCTTTTTCTTTTTCTTGTTCTTTTTCGGTTTGGTTCTTTCGTTGCTTCTCTTTCTTTATGGTGTATTTTGGTTGCTGGCGTATGTATGTATGTTGTGTCGGCCGCACCTATTAATAGTGCGAAGGCATGGTATTGCGTAGGCTATTAATGCATTACGGTGTGTTATCTCTGTGTCGTAGTCTGTGACCACAGAGCTCGTATCTTTCTAGGGTGAAGAATCAGCACGGACACTGGGCTTGCTGGATGTCGACGAGTAGAAGAACGGTTTAATGTGAAGAACACACACACACACACATATAGCACCGGCGTCCCCGGTGGCTTGGTAGGTGGTCCGCATGCCTATCAAGATCAATTTCGTGGGTTCAAGTCTCACCGAGTGGATGCTCGTAGGGGCTTTTTCTTGCATAAAAGAGATTGATTAGCGGAAAGCGCGAGAGCCTGAGTTAGCTACATTCGATGAAAATCGACGAGTAGTGGGGAATGCTGAACCCTATGCGCGATAAAAAACAAAGGCACGTACCGGGGGGGAGAAGGGAAGACACCTGTGACCACGGCTTGTCCAGAAGGTCGTCGAGGGTAAAAAAAACTCTTACGAATTAGGCTGGAAAGTGAAAGTGATGAATCAAAAAAAAAAAAAAAAAAAAAAAAAAAAAAAAAAAAATGTGTCAAATGTCAAGCGATCTCATGATCACAACTATATATACTCGTAATAGCTTTGACAAGGAATTACATATAGAATACGCGCGTTCGGTTTATCACAATACTTGCGCGCTCGGTTTAAGACAATACTTGTAAAATTAGGTAAAAATGGAATATAGACGAGGCGTATTACGCAGCTTGCAAAGTTGAGTATCAACTATTTAATTAGTCGAACTCACAGCTGACGTATTTCAAAATTTATAAAATACTTGTAAAATTCGGTAAAAGTGGAATATAGACGAGACGTATTACGCAGCTTGCAAAGTTGAGTATCAACTATTTAATCAGTCGAACTCACAGCTGACGTATTTCAAAATTTATAAAATAGCAGGCAACCAGCCCTATATATTCAACCGGCACTATCGAGATACCACTAGTATATACTACTCTGTATAAAAAGTTACGTCGTGTCCTCCTGACGGCGAATCCTCCTCTACTTCCGTCCCCCCCCCCCCCCCCCCCCATCCCCTCCCCCCCCTCCTCAACACGCCCGCACGCTTGCTGCTCTGGTCTACTGCTAGCTGTCGTGTCGTTGCTGTTGTTGTGGTCTTAATGCTCTCTTAATGTTCTTGGGTGCGAATGAGAAGGAGAGGGTGAAGGACATAGCAAGCAGCGTTTTGGTGATCGACGTTCTTTTCGGGGGGGGGGGGGGGGTAAGTACTGGTATATACTCATCATGCCATCCATGGCTGCAGTCGTATGTTTTATGACCATATATAGACCCTCGCATGTCCCTGCAACGCCGGGACGGAGCAAGTCGGGTTTTCACCGCAACGAGGCAGGTCAGGTATTACTTGCACCAAGCGCGGAGCGCCGTGACGTGCTCGGAGTGTGGCATGAAAGGTGAGCTGCATCCCACTACAGAACCGCGCTTGTGAGGCGGACTTTCTGGGGGGGGGGGGGGGGGGGGGGGGGGGGGGAATACAGCCATACTTTATTAACGTGTATACCTACTGCTGCACAGAGCTGTTGTTGTACTACTGCTGTATACCTGTAAACCTCTTCTCTGTTGTTTTAGTAGTAACAGTGGACCATGGTGCAGAGATGCTAACAAACAATCTTAACCTTCACGCGCTACATCGCTCACGATTGTCGTTGTTGTCGTTGTTGTGGCTGTTGTCGTTGTTGTTGTTGTTGTTGTTGTTGTTGTTGTTGTTGTTCTCGTACAGAGCAACAAGTAAGTATAGTCGTTGTTGTTGTCGTCGGTTGCTGCTGCTGTTGTTGTTATCGTTAGCTCTTCTTGTTCGTCTTGCTCTGTCCTCGTTGTTCTTGCGCCCGTTGCCTCTCATAGGACGCTTTTCATACGGCGGCTGTGTCCTGTCGACTGTGAACTAACTGTCGTTGTTGTTGCGGTTATTGATGTTGGTCTTGTTGCTCGTTGTGGTTTTATCCTTCGTGTGGTTGTTTGCGGTCTTTTAGACTAGCTCGTGCGAGACGAGAAAATATCATGCTGACTGTGGTGAACACCAATCGTAGCGCCCCCGCCCATCCGTACCCGGGAGCCCTACGAGTACGTACGTGGTAGCCTGCAGCCCGTAGCTAGACCGCAATGGAAGGTAGAAGATTAGTTGTGGAAGATCTGGTCGTTTACGTTCTCACCTCCTTGCCTCTTGCATCGTTCCATGTTTCGCCTGTCTCCGCCAGTTTTGCTGTTCGCCGTTGTTGCTGTGGGTGTGTTTTTCGTTTTATTTCGTGACACCAGTACGTACGATTCATATCTGATTCATACGAATCTTACTTGTACCTGTAGTAAGTCAATTATGACTGGAAAGTGTAGTCACGGAGAGAACCGGCCAATTCCAGAAAGAGTCATCGTAAATAGTCACCACGGTTCATCTCGTATCTTTCTAGGGTGAAGAATCAGCACGGACACTGGGCTTGCTGGACGTCGACGAGTAGAAGAACGGTTTAATGTGAAGAACACACACACATCACGATCATCACACCCGAACAAAACCGGTGTCCTGTCAATAAAGTTCCTTGCCTCTGAGTCTGTTGTCCGGTGTACTGACTGTGTGGCGCATCGCAGCTATGATAGATAGTAGTCCGTCACACTTCATCGCGCGGTCCCTGTGCGGTGATCACCCGATCACAGTCCGCGGTCCGCCGTTCCTTCGCTCCCTACTTACTACATGTATTATACCGTACGTACCAGGTACAATTAGTTACGACATCTCGTTGTGTTTCATCTTTGTACAACAGCAGTAAGTACCACGCGCATACGGCGATGGTACTGCCACTCTTCCTGTACTTCCTACCACCACACCACTGCTACTAGACTTTCTACCCCTACCCTCTCGGTTGCTGCTGCAGTTGCTTGTGGTAGTACCAGACGGTACGAGTGTGCTGATGGTGCTCGTGGTCACCAGACAGGGAGAGATAGATAGCCTGTGAGGGTCCACTGCATCGATATTCGATATCAGAGGTCAATAATCAAATAATATTTAAAGACAGCAACTGCAGTTACAGAGTAGTATTAATAGTATACTCGTAGTTGTGCTTCGTATACATTCGCTGTTATTTGATACCTGGTACGTGTTAGTTGTTATTAACGCTCGACGTCTACGAGTATGCGATACGGGTGGCTCTGGCACATTTCTACGGCCTCTTTGGAAACATGAAAACAAACCTCTGCTCAGCTGTGAGTGAGTGAGATCGAATTTTCGTTAAGAAACCCATCTTCGCACAGCCAGCTACAGCAGTTGTTGCTGTTGTTGTTGTTGTTTCGTCACGTTAAACCGTTGTTTCTACCCGTCGACATCCAGCACAATCAGTGCCCGTGCCGACTCTTCAATCCTCGAAGAGATACAAGTTATGTGGTCACAAAGCTACTCCACAGAGATACTAAGTTGCCACGTATTGTATGCAGTAAGCACGGTGAGCAATGCAATGCCATTCCGGCGTCCCCGGTGGCTTGGTAGGTGGTCCGCGTGCCTGTCAAGATCAATTTCGTGGGTTCAAGTATCACCGAGTGCATGCTCATAGGGACTTTTTCTTGCATAAAAAATTGATAAGCGGAAAGCGCGAAAGCGTGAGTTGGCTACATTCGATGAAAATCGACGAGCAGTGGGAATGCTGAACCCATTGCGCGACAAAAAATGAAGGCACGTACCGGGGGGGAGAAGGGACGACACCTGTGACCACGGCTTGTCCAGAAGATCGTCGAGGGTAAAACCTCCTACGAGTGGGCTGGAAAGTAAAAGTGATGAAGAAAAATAAATAAATAAATAAATAAATGTCATCATACTGGATACGACAGGCACGACACACACATTCTATGAAATAGAGAAACGAAAGGAAACAAAGAAAAAACTAAAACAACGAAGACAAATCGAAAGAGAAAAAGAAGAAAAAGAAAAAATGTAAGGGACAAACTGTCCTGCCCCCCCCGCAGGGGATGTGGCAGACACTTGAAAACAACGAGCTGGAAAAAAAAACACCACTACTTGTAAACAGAGCAAAACTAAGAGCCAAGGGAAAATAACAGGCAAACCGAAAAGCACAAAGCACCCTCCAGGTAGAGGCAGCAGTTTGTGGTACGAGTAGCATAGCCAGGTTCTCTCCCTGCTAGTCCGCCTGGTACCTTGCTACCATGACTGCCGTCTCCGTCCTCCGTTCGTCAACTATGCCCAGCCCCTCAGCGTCAGACACTACGAAACACGCAAAGCAGGCACCCACGCCACACGACTCCTTCAATAAGACTTATCAATCGAAGAAGGGAAGAGAAAGAAAGAAAAAGAAAATGAAAATCACAGAGGATCAGCGCAAGAAAGAAAAAAAAGACAAAAATAAGAGAAGAGAAGAAAAGGGAAGACCACGCGTTCGAACCGGCTGCACCAGTTGGTGGCACGAGTAGTATAGTTATGTTCTACTTCCTAGTCGGCCTGGTGCCTTGCTACCCTGTCTGCCATCTCCTTCCTACTTTCGTCCACCGCAGTTCCCTCCTACTCCCTCTGTCCCACCCCCTCTCCGCATTCCCTTGCTCGGGTTTTCTGCCACTCCTCCTGTTGCCCCCCCCCCCCCCCCCCCCGCCCATTCCCTTGGACACCACCCACGGCGGATGCGCGGCGCTGCCTACTCAGCTTAGCCTCAGCCTCGTGCCACCTCACCATGAACCGTTCGGCTGCTTCAAGGATCCCCGGTATCACTTCCCCGCCTTTTTTGCTGTAGTGGACCACAGCGCGGTCTCAACTCCAAACACCAAGGGGGCAAGTCCCGTTGACTGGGTAATCGCTCCTTGCCTTGCCGTGCCACACCCCCCGCAAAGAAGAGCCGCCGTTTACGAATGGTCGTTTCGATGCTCTCGCAACGTGTAGCTGTGTGTGATATTGTCCACACTCAAACAGATCATCTACAGACAATTCCCACTTCATGATCTAGATATTTCAAGGCAGACCCATGTTCACGATCTTGTACTTTTTACAATGTTGATGTGAGGTGTTCTGATAAGATCAAGCACGCGGGATACTTTGTATCCCTGGACAGGTCTGCCAATTAAGTCGGTACTCGTTGGTACTCACGTGTGTTGTTTGGTTAGAGACAGAAGAAGAGCAGCTTTATTCCTTTCTTGCACGGGGAGACTGAGACCAAGCTCGTGCGTCTCTGGAAAACCCCTGGTTTTCCACCTAAGGTACGCCTTCCAAGTACTACAAATACGTTCCCAGTGCCTGAACCCAGGTACTTATCGGGCTTTTAAGCTCATACAAAGCAGTATCATAACACTAGCCCACTCTGATGAGCCGTATATATATAGTTATGGGAAATTCATGGAAACCTCGATTTCTCTAACTAGAACATGAGTCGAAGATGCGGCTCCTCAAAACTCACTCCCACACCTCTGAACGGCAAGACAACGAAGCCGGTGTAGTACGTAAAACAAAAACAAAGGAAGACCTAGCCTTAAGGGGCAGGAAGAAATCGTCAACGAGCTCCGTCGTGTTGCCGAGGCAGGGGCCTCAGCTGGAAGCCACCCCCTCGCCGCGACCACGACAGCTCCAGTCGCCACTGCTGCCCCCGGATCTGGTACCTCGGACCAGCAACTCTCCAGCGCGATCGCGGTCGACGCCCGGACCCGGCTGCCCGGGGACCTGGACTTCCTGCAGGGGAGCGTGGCCTGTACGGCCGCCGAGCCCGATCCGTGCTTCCCCCATGAGGCGGCGAACATGGTAGTTTCTACCGCTCGCCGACTCCGACGCGAGATGCCCGGGTACGACTTCTCTGTTGGTGACGCCTGGATCCGGATGACGGACGGCCCCTGGGCGGCACAGCAACATTGGGCGTTCATCATGGCTCTGGTCGTGAGCCTGCGAAAGGCGCACGACGCTTCACTCTCCACCCTTTTCTGGCCCACCCCGGCCGAGTATGGCCTCCACTGCAAGAGCCAGGTGGACCCCGGCGACCAGGGACACTGGCTCCCGGACGTCGGACAGGGCAGGAAGCAACTTCCGTCAGCGAGGGAACCACTTGCCTCTTGGAGCTGGTGGTGACCTCGGGAACGGGGCTTTTGCCGATGCCGTCCGTGGAGGAGCTGGACGAGTTGGCCTGGGAAGCGTCTCTTCGCGGGTGGTACCTCCGGGAGCGCCCGTCGCTCGAGCTCTCCTTTCCCTGGCCGCGGTTTCTCCGACGTCCAGCCCCGTTTCGTCGAGATGTGCTCCGGCCGTGATCGGAACCCTGCCCGCGGCGGGCCCTGCCGTCATGGCCGGTAGAGTGTCCACCCATCCTCGGGCGCCGGCGGTCCCGGTCGTCAGCGCGGCGGTGGGAGCTGTCGCGGGCGCCAGAGCTATCGGGGACTCCTGGGTGTCGCTGACCCGGGGGTCGGTAGGCCCGGTTCGACGCCACTTGTTAGGATCAAGCATGCGGGATACTTTGTATCCCTGGACAGGTCTGCCAATTAAGTCGGTACTCGTTGGTACTCACGTGTATTGTTTGCTTAGAGATAGAAGAAGAGCAGCTTTATTCCTTTCGTGCACGGGGAGACTGAGACCAAGCTCGTGCGTCTCTGGAAAACCCCTGGTTTTCCACCTAAGATACGCCTTCCAAATACTACAAATACGTTCCCAGTGCCTAAATCCAGGTACTTATCGGGCTTTCAAGCTCATACAAAGCAGTATCATAACATTTCCTTGTGGAGGAGGACGCAGGAATGTCGATGCTGGCGAAGACACGCTCTTCTTGGAGAATTTCTTCTTGTTGCTTATCCCATGGAAGCTCAATGATAGATAACAAGATCAGAGTGCGACAGAAGGGGACAGTCGAGCGCCAGACTGCCACCTGAAAATTGTACAGTCGGGTGTCAGACTGTCCCCTGAACCATGTATTTTCGTACATGTACAATCTACCAGACGTTCCCGTTACTACAGTAGCACGTCACGTGATCTTCTACGCGTAGTACGTCTCTGCCTGTCGCCTCATTCATACTGACACGATCTACGGAAACGCTTATGTTCGTAATACAGCACGTGCTCTCGTTAGTGTTGGATATCGTACCGTAGATAACTTCGACACGATATCGACAACGATAGCAATAAATATCGGAGCCATCGTAACATCGTATCGTATCGAAAAGCCTAAATCCTTACGTTACTCGATACGATGCGATATTTCGATGCGATATATATCGAGCTTTCGATACGACATCCAACACTAGCTCTCATACCCTGGTACGTATTGCACCGCCTTACTGCTACCGATACGTGCTACCATCACATTAGCCCACCCTGAATATCATAATTGCAGACCACACGATGATCGAAGGATGACGAACATGTCATTCCAGAAATCGGAAAGGGGAGTCGAAGGTGCGGCTATTCGAAACAAGATACATGAAGCTATAAATCTACCCCACACTTCGTAATGAGGCTTCGAGGCATCGCTGTTGAAATTGCTGTCCCTGCGACTGCTGTCCGCCGTAGTTATCGTCATTGTGGTGTCCACATTGTTTGGAGCGTCCGTTGTGTCCGTGGGGGCGGGCGGTGGCGACCGTGGCTGGAGTGGTCGTTGTTGTTTTGGTAGTTGTTGCCGTGATTAGAACTGCCATTGTGGTTGCTGTTGCAGTTGTTGGAGAGGCGGTTGGAGTTGCGCCGATAAAACGCGCTATCAGCAGATCATGACACCTTCCGATCCGGCCGAGCAGAAAGCCACCGGACGAGCCGTGTCTGGTTTCGACGAGAGAGTGTGCGACACCAGCCGCCTTGGAATCGCCCACTAAGCCAACTTGTGCAAGTTTGGCCAAAACCCGAGAATGCGCAGTTTTATTTTGGGGACGGACAACGAAATCCTCGCCGAAGCTAGCCCAAAGACGCGATCTCGGGCACCGGTCTCGCGGCCGAAGGTCCACAGGGCCTACCAACTTTCGCTCTGGCAGGGACTCGACTTGCTAAGACGAGTGCTGATGTCGGTTCGACAGGAACTTTCCTCTCTCTCCCCCACCCTCACCTTTCCTTCCAGGCCCCCCGTGCCAACACCGGTCCAACCATCCGCCCGAATCCTCCCCAACAACACCGGTATCTACGCGATCATTAGCAGCCTCCCGCAACAACCGCCGCGTTGTATGTTGGCCCTCCGAGAGAGACACTCCGGCCACGATCTGCTCAGCCAAGACCTGCCCATTGGCCCTCACGCCTCCGCTCCTGGGACATGGGCTCGACCTCACAGGCGGCGTCATAGCCATCGACGACACACATCCTTCACAACCAGGGTAATAGTACACTGCGGCCCTGACGCCACGTTTCAGCACATCACCGTGGCCTTTTTGGGTATGGGCTCGGCCCAGTCTTGCATCTAAGCGGAAGCGGTGGATAGGATGAAGGCTTACCACGCCGTGACACACCTGTACGAACAACGCGCGGTACCTCGATCATGGGTGCGCCAGGCTCAGTGGTGATGAAGTCCTGCCGGCGACGTCAAAAGTGAAAAAGGTGTTCCTCATGGAAGAGGGCAGGGATGTAGACGCTGGCGAGGATACGCTTCTTCTTGATAAAGTTATTCATCTCGTGGGAGCTCAATGAATGATAGAGTGCGAGATCAGAGGGGGACAAAGGGGGACAGCCGAGTGCCAGACTGTCCCCTGAACCATGTATCTTTATAACCGTACAATCTACCAGACGTTGCCGTTACTACTTAGCACGTCACGTGATCTCATACTCGTAGTACGTATCTCCCTGTCTCCTATTAATAGTACTGATACGATCTACGGAGACGTTTCCGTTCCGTTATAGTAACACGTCACGTGCTCTCATACCGGTACGTAATGCACCGCCTTATAGCTACTGATACGTGATACCATTTAATTGATGGGGAGGACCCGTACAGGTGCTGTAGGTAATACCTTCATATTTTATAAGCCGCTGATCTATGTACGTACGTACGATACCGCATATTTTTTTTAATTGGATTCGGACTATGCAGATTATGTACATCAACCTCTCACAACGAACGGCAGGTAGGTGAGGAACTAAATGATCTACTGCAGATAGATAGATATGTAGATATATAGATACATACATACATACATATATATATGGATAGATAGATCATGATCTGTCGAGGTGTAGGTACTTCCGATCGGGCTTCCTACGGGTATTATTATATATCCAACGTATATTATACCAGATACCAGTCACCAGGTCCCAGGTAGTTTTTTTTTTTCTTTTGGTCTCGCCGCGGCTTTGCTTATTATTTCTTCAGCTTTGGATTAATGGTACCGTAGATATTTTTTGTTTACGCTACATAGTAGTATTATAGGATGGCAAACAAGCAAACAAAAAAACGTGGTCACAAGATATATATATATATATATATATATGTATTCATATATACGTACATTACACATGTATGATATGGCAATCTCGAGTAAGGCTCATTCTTATCGGAAAGCTTTTTGCCCTGAATTTCCAAAGCTTAGAAAAAACTGGAGATGTGTATCAAGATACGGAGGCGTTCATTCACTATTCGTGAAATTCTCCAGAAGAAGAACAAAAATCATGTTTGTTAAACTTCACATGTTTGGAGAAAAAAAAAAAACAGGAAAATCTGGAACACTACAAAAATGCGCGAAAAAAATCACGGAAATTATGGAAACAAAGTTCTCCGATAAGAATGACCCTAAGATGCTTCCTGTCTCGCTTTCTAAATTCCAATTACGGGGTCGCGAGGAGGCTAGATTGAGCACGGGAGGGTGGCAGCGACTTGCAACGCCAATATTGACGCGGAGATGGAACCTATGGTTGCGGCTTAGTGACGTACTGGTAAAAGTTAGGAGAAAAGACAGTAATGGTACAGTAATAATAATATTGCTACTGCTGTAGATAAATGCCTGACTGACTGGCTGGCTGGATGTATGCCATAAGAAAAAAGGTATACCACATTAAAACTTGATAGAAAATCCGGCGACAATAATAGCGGTCGATCGGGTTTAGGATGGAGGCAGTGGCGGAGGAAGTGACTGTAAATCATGTACACAAACTAGAAAGTTGAGTTGACCTGAAACGTAGCTCGACTGTTTGATTTACTCGTGATTTTCTTCTTGTTTCCTATTGGGGACTCGCCGTGCCCTCCCCCCCCCCCCCCCCCCCCCCACTCGCCCCACGCCCCGTCCCGTCCCGTCCCCGCCCCGCCCCGTCCCCGTCCCCACCCCCCCCCCCTCCCCCCCTCCCCCCCCCTCCCCCAATATATATTATATATATTATATATGGGCTGGGTTGGCGTCGGTTGGCAACGACACTGTAAAACATGCCGCTCACTACGTGAGCTAGACATCCAGGGTACCGTTTTTTTTTTTTTTGGCGGTCGCCCACAGCTGGTCGTCTAGTTAGCGGTTGACTGCCGTCCCGTTTCCACTAGAAGAGTGCAGCGGGGAGTCCCTAACCACTCGACCGTGATGCTTACTCCAGGCCCTCCGCGTGTAGCTAGTATCGCGTAGCTACGACACATCGTATTTGCACCTGCGGTGGTGTTACACTGCCCAGCATATCGCGTACGAGACGATAATACTAGTCAAGGCGTCCGCGAGTCTGTGACTCCGGGTACACTTCTGTGTCGAGAAACAGACGTGTTCATGTACTTCTTGTCTAATCGGTTACTACTGTTTTGGTACAATTCGTCCGTGAAAGCATCATACGCACGGGGTTCCAAGTCTAGCCCGTCCGCTGTACTTCTACATCATCTCCTGGGTCTACTGTACTCCTACGTCTCCCTGGGTTCACCATATTTCACCATATATTATGGGTGGTCTAAGGTAACAAATCATGTGTGCCGTCAACATGGGCTGGGACATATCACCAGGAGCTGAGAAGTCGTCACCGTGAGCCGGCGGGACGTCATCACCAGGGGCTGAAACGCCATCATTTGCGACTGGAACACCACCACCGATGGATGGAGTGTCATCGCCGGGAGTCACGTGTGCTGTTTCTCCCGGGGTCGCACCTGTTGCTTCGCTCGGGGTCGCACCTTCTGCCTCGGCTGGGGTCGCATCGGATGCACTGCAACACATGACGGCCAATACGAAATCCAATCCAGACACCCGCATAGCACGTTCGACAGAGCGTTTTCTTTTTGACAGCTGCTCTATCTCACGGAGAGAGACCGCCTGCAAACCCCCCGGACGAGTGTGTAGATTTTGCCTGCTCCAACAGAGACAACTTTCTGTCGCACAAGGCTTTCACGTACGCCACCTCTAGCCCCGAGTTAGATCATTTGTGCGAAGTGAAGAATCTTTACTCTGCACAAGGGAATTGATCGTATCACGTAGTGTTCAAGGTAAGGCACCCAAGAGGCAGTTACATAGTACTCCCATTGCTGTCTCTGGAAGTGGCCACACCGGAAATTAAACTAACTCATTGAAGCTGTCATCCGTATATATGCAAGTCCGCCTCACAAGCGGTTCTTAGTAGGATGCAGCTCACCCTTCATGCGACTCGCCGGACACCTCACGGCGCTTCGCGCTTGGTGCAAGCAATGTCTGCCTGGTCGGTGAAAACTCGACATGCTCCGTCCCGGCATTGTAGGGATGCGAGGGTCTATGGTCATACGACTACGGCCATGCAGGAGATCGAGTACATCTCTCCTATCGAGTACACCCTCTCCTCTCCCCCCCCCCCCCCCCCCCCTCCTCCTCCCCCCCCCCCTCCCCTCCCCCCCCCTCCCCTCCCCTCCCCTCCCCCTCCCCTCCCCTCCCCTCCCCTCCCCCCCCCTCCCCTCCCCTCCCCTCCCCTCCCCTCCCCTCCCCTCCCCTCCCCTCCCCTCCCCTCCCCTCCCCTCCCCTCCCCTCCCCTCCCCTCCCCTCCCCTCCCCTCCCCTCCCCTCCCCTCCCCCCCTCCCTCTCCTCTCCCCTCCCCTCCCCTCCCCTCCCCTCCCCTCACCTCCCCTCCCTCCCCTCCCCTCCCCTCCCCTTCCCTTCCCCTCCCCTCCTCTCCCCTCCCTTCTACAATGGCAGGGCTCTCTATCAGGAAATATCCGGGCAAGACAAGCTAACAAAAAACAAGCAGCTGTAACATCCAAGCAACACTTAAGCAACTGGGTGACCCGACCAGAGCCAGAGACAACCTGCAAAGCAATAGGAGTAGTAGTAGTAGTAGTAGTAGTAGTAGTAGTCAGTCCTAATAGGTAAATATTAAATAGCATAACAGTAGCAGTAGCAGTAGCAGTAGCAGAAGCAGAAGCAGCAGCCAGATTCAATCTGCAAGCACACTGCAACAGTAGCACTATTAATAGTGGCACTGGCAAATATTTACACTTGCTCTGCTTCTTGATCCTTTTGGGAGCCAGTAAAACTCTTCCCAAACAACGGAGATGCACGCCTTTATCAACCACTTAGGAGAGCGTTCAGCGTCGGTAGTCCCAGGCGGCGATGCTCCGGCAATCCCAAGCGACGATTCTCTGGCGATCCCAGGTTAATGTGCACTTCGGCGGTCCCAAATGCTGATGCTCCGGTGACCCCAGATGTTGATGCTTTGATGATCCCCGGATGGTCGTGCTTCGGGGAGTGGATGACATCTTGATACTTTTGTTGCGGATTTTGATCAGTCTGGTTTCCATCCTCGGACAACCGTTTGTCCAACCTATGGTTTCCAAGATCATGATGACGTACAGACACGGGATCCGTACACTTTGGGAATCGAATCTCACAACTCGTGTTCACTCGGTACGGCCCCGAAAAACGAAGGAAAGATGGACCAATGTCACGGTATAATGGATGATAACAGTTGTTTGTATATCACGCGCATCACACGCATACTGCATGCTATAGATCGTGCAGTGCATGCTCAAATACGCGCTTTGTACTTACCTAGATCTCCGAATGGCCGCACTTCCGAGAAACGGTGGCATTCTAACCTCCCGATACATGGGTGTACAAGACGGATAGTGAAAAAGGGATCCCTGTGAGTGCCAAACTGAACCTATACAGCGAACGCAGACTGTATTCAAGGTGAGTGACAGGGATTTAGACCTTAGACCAGGCTTGATAGTACTGCCGGCACTACTGTACTCAATACCTAAGACTTACAACGCAGGTGACAATTGAGTTACGTTTGTTAGTTTCATTAGAGTACATTTCTACGCTACGTACCAAACTGCTGGCACGTTGTTGTGGTGATGCTGTCACTTTCCAGGGCTGTGGCGTGCAATGGTCTGCGCCCTGCCCTTCCTATCATAGTTGTTGGATCAGGTTGGAGCGTTTCCTGTCCCTCCAAACTCTCACATCGCCCATCTTGGTTGCGGAACTATGCACTATAGGCCCACCAACAAGAAAGGACGTTGGAGGACGTCAAGAAAATCGGATCAAGAAATCGTGCTCACCGGCGAGCGCTACACTACCGTATATCACGTAGTAGAAGACGACAACGATATGCGTTGCGTGCTGGTCCCTAGGAATATATGATGATCGTCGTGGTGGAGGTCGGTGTTAGGGTTAAGGTTAGGGATCGGTTGGGAACTGCCAATCCGAATAGACAGCCAACGATAGGAATAGTTACTACAGAGGTGCTTGCGCGAACCATGTTTCTTTTCAAGTGGATGGCCGTTGGTGATTTGAATCTAAAATGAAGTAGTCAAATCGTCGTCCCGATATAGCGGTCCATACTGTGAAACGGTGTTCAACCCGCTATTCAGGGCACCCCCGCCAATCCGATATAATAGCGGTCGACATCGCTATTTGAGAGGCCTCAAAAACAGAGGGTGCCACCCGCTATATCGTGTGCTCACGGGCGAGCGCTGCACTATTTTTTTTTATAGTATCCCATGTTCAAGGTTTGTTCAAGGATGGTGCCACCGTAAGGTGCCAAGCCTTGCCCACTATACGTGTTTATTGTTCGCTCTCCCATGGTGTAGTCGAGCGGCTGCTGCGATTGTGGTGACAGTTGAGCTCGTTGTGCGCTGCCGTTGTTGTGATGAGAACTGAAGTCGTTATTGGTGATGAGAGTTACTGTACCCCGTGGTGCTAAGGTATGCGGCACTGGGTTTATTGGCGAGACTTGAAATTGTTGGGGTAGCTAATAAAAATAAAAGTCCAGTAGTCTATCGTACAGGTTGTGGGGACAGCAGAATGGCTGGAAAAAAAGCTGGAGCAGTTCACTTGATTGGAGTATAGGGTAAACGGCGACAGACAGTCCGATACGTGTGGACGTTTGCTTATCGAAGACCTGAGTAGACTGTGGAATCGTCACATATTACAGTAGGTATAAGTCGGTTTAGACGGACAGAGCAGTCCCGAAAATTGGAAAACAGAGGTTGTGAGCGTTGTGTATTTCTCCGTTCTGCTGGGTCAGATCAACCATCGTTGAGAACACAGCGAGAGCATCAAGACAGGGGGACAAAGTGAGCTAGGGCCACCGCAACTACCTCCACCACCATCGCCGCCACAACTACCATACTGTACTATTGAGCGACGATTACTAAATACATATCCACTGGTACTGTTATTACAGGTGCGAGGGCAAACAAACATCGCTGCACAAGACTACCCACCTCTCACTTGCAGTATAGAAGGGAAAAAAAAACAGAATTAATACACAGCAAGCAGTGAGCAAGTAGCGCAGCAGCAGGCCTCTCGACGTTTGTTACCACTCTCAAACTTCTCGCTTGGCACCACGATCCCACCCGGACCTGAAGCCTCCAAACTGATCGTGCTACAACTACCTAACTAATATCTAACCTTCTCGCCAACGCCGACACCCAGTTACGAGTCGAACAGGCACGGGAAGCAAGCTTGCTCCCGCCGCAACGCACCAGCATTGTTACCATCATATCACCATCTTCATCATTGTGCTGTTTCAATGAAAAACACACACAATAATCTATGCAGGTTTCTCTTTTCACCACGCCCTACGGGCACGCACAACATCAACGCCACCCTCCCCCGCCCACAACTCCATAATCACCACGTACAGCATCATCCCCCGTCCAGTTCAACCCAAATCTAGCGTCCTCTTATATGTGAAGCTTTCTATGCCAGCCGCGCGCCGTCATCGACGAAAAACAGCCCGCCCCCAGGCGATACAACAGCGGTACCTCCCATAAGTTTGGGATGTTCCCGGGTCGGGTCAAAACTCGCGGGTCGGGTCGGGTCGGGTCACTCATGATCCGACCCCCACCCGACGCGTGAGATTGTTGAAGGCTTCCTGGCCCAAACCGACTCGACCCGACCCGTGAGAGTTTGAAGACCTCCTGACCTGTGAACAGGCTAGCTGACAACCCCCACGCCCTAACCCGACCCTGCTCAACATCAGGCAGATCACGATCTAGGTCATCTAGACGATCTAGATAACATAGATCCCATGTTCATTGCCGTTGAGAGAAGTTGTCCAAGCCGTATCGTACCGATCCCACCCGGCACACGTGTGTGCCACCAACAGCCGGGTTAGCATACAGACCCCTCCGATCTAGGCCCGTCCAGATCAGACCATACAAATCAGGGGTCTGTTTACCCCGCATGATCTAGATCCCGAACTGGGGCTCGATCTCATCTGCCCGCTGTGATACCCTGACATGGGCCCCATTTCGATTGGAGCATCAACAATAAAGCGGGATCAGCACATGTCACGCCTGTTTGCTCATTACGACCGATGCCACCCTCTCCCACGCCCCCCACCCTCCACCACCGCTAGATTTTTAAAAAAGTACCAGCTGGATAAAAAAGCAACGCTAAATAAAAAAAACGCGATAAACAAAAAAGGGGGACCCAAAATGTACCTGGTAGAATAAATAACTAATTACACTACAACGTGTCTGAAAGTTTTTATTGGCGCCACTGCCGCCGTCAACAGTGCCACCGTCCACACTAACATCGCGACATTTTTTTTCGGAATACACGTAACACCGCAACTTTTTTTTTCGAACACGGCAACGCTTATTTTCGGAATCCCTTCGCCGATACAAGCGTTTAGGCCGGGCCGGGCCGGGAGGGGGGGGGGGGGGGGGGAAGGCGGGCCAGGCGGAGTGGGGAAGGGGTTGGGGGGGCGGGTAGCGCCACGCTCACCGCTGAACGAAATTCCAACAGCTTCCAACATCTGCCTAAGGTGTTGAGGCCCTTCCCCATCCCTCTCTTCTCTTTCCCCTCCCTTTTCTATGTTCACCTCTTTTCTCTTTCCCCTCTCTTCTCATCCTTTTCCCGTCGATGTTCCTTTTATTTCCTCTATGTCTATGTACACGCGTGAGTGTGACTTTTACTCATCTGATGCAACACGTCAGCTGGCCCCAGGCGGAGCAAACGCCAAGCCGCCAACCACCTCAACAGAACCACAAAACGCGCTTTCGCGTGCCTCGTTCCTCTTTACCGCCCAACCCCAGTCAAGACGTTCTTGTTCGGCAAGCAAAGCAAGCAAAGCAAGCAAGCAAAACAAGCAAAAACGAAAGCAAGCAAACTCGCAAAAGCCAGCAAAAGCATGCACCCAAGCAAGTGAACCACATACCCAAGAAATCAAAGCATACAGTCATGGCATGCATGGACGCTGGCTGGACAGACGGCACAACACGGTACCTCCATCGCTTGCCGACGCACTTCAACAAAAAACACACACACCGCGGCGACGGTGGTTTTTTAGGAGGCGGCCATAAATAATCACACACCCCGTCTCTGCCTTTTACCAACAAGATCCTCAGCCCGGCAACTTTTCGGTGAATCTTCTGGCATCAGAATCACAAAAACATCGACGACTTTCTTATTTTCCCCCTCGCCCGTCGTCAAAACCGCCGAAATACAGATTTAGTCCCAACGAAAGGATGGTTCCGGAACGATGCAGCGAAAATACTCCCTTTAACTATTTTTTACCACCGCAAAATATATCCCACACTAATTCCAAGTAGTTTGTTCACAAAAAAATCGTGGGCGGGTTCAGTTTCTTAAGAGGTTACAACCCTCGCCCGGCCTCTCTCTCACCCCTCACCCTCCTCCTCTTCCTCCTCCTCCTCCCCCCCGCGTCGCTTTCTTCAGCGTCCCGCCTCCCCCAGTTGTAAATTGACCCACCAGCATCGCTGGTGACTTTGTCGGCAGTACCAGGACACACATCCACCAACAACCACCACTACCGTATCACAGACAGACGCTAAAGGAGGACACTGGTTGTTTCGGGTACACTAAGGCTTCTTTTCGCCTCAAGACACGTTTTTTTTTCAGTTTAGGAGCGGATATTCAAGCAGGGGGGGGTCGAAACGCGGTATTTCTAGTACCGTAAAACACGCAGACAACCACAAACATCCCCTTGGACGTTTTGTTCTTGTCCAAGCCGATTTTTTTCGACAACGAGGAGCAGGGTGCACACATCGCCGAGCGATGTGTCGATGGAAAAGAGACAGACGAGAGGTTTCCCAACGCCGTCAATTCAATTGCCCCTCCCTGTAGGAATGCGAGGGTCGATGGTCACACGACTACGGCCATGCACGATAATGAGTACACCCCCCCCCCCCCCCATTTCGGAGAAACTCGTCTCGGAAAATGGTCCCAGGGCTTGTGTTATCTTATCACTCGCGTGATACGGGGTTTGCATCTTTAGGGGGGCGGTCAGCCAAAAGGGGTCAAAGCGCGAGCTCCTAGACTCTTTAGGGAGGCTGTCAGTCAACGGGGGGGGGGGGGGGGGGGGGGGTACTCATTGAATGCTTGCCCTACGTATTAATTTTGGCCATTGACCACGCACCCCTTTCGAGACGGGAGCACTGTTCCTACTCCAAAATAGACATAAAATCCAACAATTGGGCGCGCTCATTACGATGTTTTCATGTGTATTACATAGAAACTTTCAGTCAGGGGGGGAGGGTCAAACCACGGGATCCTACGTATATAGCATATTTGGTTACAGGAAGTCCAGCATGAGGTCGAAGGTTTGGTCGGACGCATTGCGGACGTCGGCGCTCCAGTGCCCACGGTTGGCGCACAACGCGGTGGTAACTAGGTTCATGAGGCGTCTGTCGGGCGCCAGGTAGACGACGAGCATGAACTCTGCTTGGACTAGGTAAGCTGCCTCCTGCGCCACCTGACCAACACAAAAAAAACCATCGGAGTGTCGAATCGGCAGAGGAGTTTGTTAGTACAACCGGACTACCATCACGAGTCGGTCACATACCGGTATATCGCCCCAACACACTCGCTTCGATTTCGAGTTTGGCTAAGCGCGACGCCATTTTGTGCATTTGGACACGAAAAACTCTTGGTAGCAGGGTGCGTACAGCGTACAGGCTTGCCACGTTTGAAAGACTGTCGGTGTGCGTATGCAGGTGTGTGCGCAAGCGGTCGTTAGGCAACAACAACAGCGACAGCGATGACAAGCGATGGCAACGACAACAACAGCAAAAGCAGCAAAAGCAACAGAAACAACACCCCCAAACCAAAAACTCCTCCCCCCCCCCCCACCCCCCACCTTCGTATTGGAACTGTTGATACACTTAGCGAGCCGTCGGAACAGCATGAGCGGGATGCGGGACCCGGGGCAGACCACCTCCAGGGGGGGCGCGGCGCAAGCAACCCCGGCGATCAGTCTCAGGTACGCTACCTCTCTCCTCGAACTCTCCCGGTCGGCCACGTCCCCAGCAATCGCCGGAGCAGCAGCGCCGAGGCGGGGGGCCAAAGGTGACACAGGGTTGCTCCCGCGGCCGCGAGCGGCTGAAGCCGCTCCGGAGCGTCCGCGGTGGCCGCTGCCTCGCCTCCCGCCGCCGGCGCGCCGTGGCTGGCGTAAAGATTGCACAGCGATCGCGCCGCCTCTTTCAGGGCTAACGCCGGCCATTCGGCTTCCGCCGCCGGCTCGGCACCACTGGCGTAGCCAACGCCTTCTGGTGCTGCTCCTGCTGCGGCGGTCGCACCAGCAGCCGTGGTAGTGCTAGACCCGCTCCCATCCGCCTCCCCAAACAGTACTCCAGACGGTTGCGCTGCTGCCCCCCCCCGACGTCGCTACGGTCTTCACGCTGGGTCCAGAAAACGGCGACGTAGAATCCGATACTTCGGTCAGTCCGAACGCAGAGCTTTCAAGCGTGCCCGACTCCGTTCGCGCGGCCCATTCGCTCAAAGCCGCCTCCGTCGCTGGTCCACCCGCCGCTATCGCAGTGAGGGCGCTCTCCGCAGCAGCAGCAGCAGCAGCAGCAGCAGCAGCGGCGGCAGCACTACCAGCACCACCTTCACCACCAGCTCCACTAGCGCCACCAGCAGCGGCGGGAAGCTGTCGCGAACCGGAGGAAGCGAAGCCTTCTTCATCCCCCTGAAGCGTAAACAAAGCACGGGCGGGCCCCGCCACCGCCGCCGCTGATGCCGCCGTTGGGATCCCTCGCATCCCTTGCCTCGACAACGGCAGCGACAACGGCGACGACGATGGAGACGATGGGTCCCAGACTAGATCCTTACTCGCCATCCCGCGTCCCCAGACACTGTCGCTACCCTCACCCCCATCACCTCCACCGCCTCCACCCCCCCTGTCCCCAACACCACCACTGCCGCCCCCCGGTATCAGGTCGAACCCACCAACTCCGCCCAGTTCGACTTCTCCTTCCGCCGGCTCTTCGAGGTTTCTCAGTCCCGTAGTCCCCCACGCCGGGGACCACGTGGGTTCAGTCTCAGTCCCACCCAAGACTTCAGACGGAGATGTCGGCGAGGTCGGCGTCGCTGGTGTTGGCGTCGCGGGTGTCGGCAAGCCGGTAAGGCTTGGCCATGCCGACGGGCGCCGCTCGGCCAACAATTTGGGCTCCCCGCCGGGAAAGCTTGGGTTGCTGCTGCTGTTGCCGTTGCTCGCAGCACCGCCACCGTCCCCCCCCCCTCCACACCTTGCCCTAGGCGACTTTACCATCCCCCCTCCGCCCGAGCTCCCGAATTCACCACTTCGGTTGAAAAGAGACCCATCCTCTCCTGCACCTCTGCCTTCGGCGGTTCCGCCGCCGCCGCCGCCACCCTCATCTCCTCCCCCATCATCTGCGGAAATGTTTTGCGCATCGCTGACCGAAGATTTTTCCGGCGCCCCACTAAGGTTTCCACTGTCTGCGGCCGAGGCTCGCTGGGATCGGGGGATTGGTGGTAGTTTTTTCGGTCGCTGCCCCTGCCGTCGCCGCTGCCGCCGCCGCCGCCACTTCCGATGCCTCCACCTCCGTCGCTGCCGACGTGAGTGATGGTCGTGGTGGAGGTGGTGGCGGTGGTGGTGGTGGTGGTGATGGTTGTGGTAACGGACGCTCCTCACCAACATCGAACGCGATATCGGGCAGCGATATCTGTGGCGGTTCGCCACCAATATAATCTTCCTCCTCCCGGTCGCCCTCTTCCATAGCCTCCTTCTCCAGCTGTTGGTGTTGTTGTGAGATGACGGGGATGGGTTCTCCGCCGTCCCAACCGCGGCTGCCGCCGCTCTCAAGGTTTCCGTTGTCGTGGCTCCCGCTAAATGGGACTACGCAATCACCACCACTGCCAACGCTTTCTTGACCGCTGGTGAAGTTGTTGCTAATGTTGTTAGCGCTGCTGATGTCGTTGTTGTTGCTGCTGCTGCTGCTGTACCTCTCGTTGTAGTTGCCGCTATAGCCATTGGCGGTGGATGGAGTGGCGGCCGCCCCCCGTCGAACCTCCCCCCGTCCTCTGCCTCCTCCCCCTCTTGCTGCGCAGCGTCAAACGGAACCATCCCCAAGAAAAATCTCGGAAAAGTCTCCAGGACAAATAGCAGTAGCTCCCCTAACGTCTGCGACTGGTCCCGTCCGGTCACTCGAACGCTTCCTCCTCCACCCCCCCCCCCCCCCCCCTCCCCCCTCTCGCGCCCACCCCCACACTACCCCTCCCCCCTCTTCCGCCGGTGCTGCCTTTTTTGGAGACCTTTGTCCCATCTGCTACGGCCGCTGCAGCAGCCTCGGCTATGTCCACCCCTGCTTTTGCAGCCCAGTCTTCGAGCTCGCGGGCGCGCATGAGGTGATCGTGGGATGCGTGCGCTAGGGCGCGGAGCGTGGGAAGCCGTAGGTGGGGGCAGTTCTCGTAGACCGCCTGGTTCGGTAATAAATTGATGGCAATAGGTTAATGATAATCCACGGATTAAAAATAGGATAATGGCAAAAGGTTCATGGTCATGCATTGATGGTAATGGGCTGTAATGGTAATGTATTTGGTGGTGATAAATTCATGGTAATAGGAAAACTGGCAATGGGAATACATCGATGAGTAATAAATCGATGGCAATATATTTGATGGTAACATATTAATGGCACCTGGTACTACATACCAGCACGGTATACTCCATTTTCGTGCAGCTATCGTAGACGGCCTGCCTCGGAAATACATCAATGGTAACATATCAATTGTCATACATTACTGGAAATAATGGCAATATATTGATGGTGATACATGAGTGAAAATGTATACTTCCCTGGGTGTACATTAATGGTAAATGCGTACCGTGCATTCATTTATCAACGAGCGATCGGTGCAGGGAAGAGAGAGGGGGGGGGGGGGCAGGAGGGCATGGGTGGATGGATTGAGGGGGGCACGGCATTGTTGCATCGTACCTGCGAAACTCGTCGCCAGCCGGTTGTTTTCTTGTTTTTTTTGGGGTCGGGAGACGTTGTCGACGCCAAAAAATGAAAATATGCGCCGGAGTAGCAAGCTCCCTATGAGCAGTACCGTAACCGTCAAAATATCGGCCGTCAAAACGATACCGACGGCCTCCGCCACAAAAAAAAAAAAAAAAAAAATGGTTGCAGCGTCACACACCCCCCCCCCCTCCCTTCCTCCTCCTCTTCACCTCCTCTCACCTTAATGATCATGAGGCGCGGGCTAGGCACCCTTGGGTCTTCGAAGCGCAGGTCCGTGACTAGCCGGAACACGGCGTTGCTGTCGACGTACTGGTGCAGGAGGTCGGCCCCGGCGGTGCTCCTACGACGAAGCACGCACGCAGCGAAAGGGGCATTCAGTTCAAGCTAACAACCATTTCAGTGATGGAAAAAAAAAATCCCACAAAACATAAAAGCATGTGGTATTACGGGGGTCCATAGTTAATAGGACCAAATATTATTAGTAAAAATAGGTAAATATATATGTTTTTATGTATACCATAGGTCCTATTAACTATGGACCCCCGTAATAGCTTGTATCCGAAAAAACGTGACGTGGGGTCGAATTCTGCCGTGTTTTTCTGTGGTTGTGTTGGGTTTGCATGCGCAAGAGGGATTTTATTTTTGCTCTGTTTTTTTCGTTCGTTTGTCCCCCCCCACATTTTTGAAACGCACATGGGCCTACTGCGAGTATTGAAGTATGCACACCCTTGCCTCGTTTACCTCTCTACTAGGCGCGGCTGCGTCGTTCGTCATTTGGGGGCTGGGGGCTCGAGAGGCGAAAATGAAAAAAAAAAAAAAGGACTCTTCACGGGTCAAGAGCTGACCCGCGGGTCGGGTTTAGGAGGTCTTCAGATTCACGGGACGGGTCGGGTCAGGTGGTTTTCGAAATCTTACGGGTCGGGCCACGTCACCCTCATCCTCAACCGAGCCGACCTGGTCCGCGAGGTTTGACCTGACCCATCACCAGCCCTGAAAAAAAAAACCATCACGGTGACAGCATCGTTCGCACGAAGCGGACCGGGCAACTGGGGTGGGGATGTTTACGCTCGTGCCCTAGATGCAAAATGCAAGGAGTCCTACGACACGCGTTGTTTATCTTATCACGCGTGTTACACCGTAATCACGACCGCCTACCGGGAAAAATCTCGGGAATGAAAAGCTGTAAACGAGGAGTTTGTGTGCACGGTCAACCCTCAAAGCCCTAGGGCGAGGTACTGGTGCCTCTACCGCCAGGAGAACGAATCCTCGCCCCGTCGGCAGCCAGGAACCCGGACCCAACCAGGACTTTATGGGCGCGGCGATCGCGGGTAAGTGAATTGTTTTCTTGAGTTCTTTCAACACATCATTTCTCCAGCAATTACAGGGGAAGCAGGGCAGTTAGTGTGCACTGTCACCCCTGCAAACCCTAACGCTAACGTCGACCGCCTCAGAGGAAAGTTCTCGGAATTTTAAGCTGAGATGAGGAGCATGCGTGCGATACGTACCAAAAAAAAAAACTTTTTGTCGAGAGAGCTGGGCCGAGTCGTTTATAGTACAGCGACAAAAAAGAACAGAAAAGAAAGAGAAGAGAAGAGAAGAGAAGAGAAGAGAAGAGAAGAGAAGACAAGACAAGACAAGAGAAGAGAAGAGAAGAGAAGAGAAGAGCAGAGCAGGCAGTCACCTACAAGCGAAATCCCACGCAAGCACCTCAGAACGGCCGGCAGGTAATGCTATACTCTGTACATCGTCTGCGGCAGACTACGTACTTGTCCGAGGTGTGGACGACTGTTGCAGCGCCCAACGATGCTGCAGCAGCAGCAGCAGCAGCAGCAGCAACAGCGCGAGCTGCCGCGTCCTCGGACGCACAAGCACGCCGACCCAGCCTGGTCTCCCCGTTTTTCTCCCTTCCCTCACCTGCAAGCGAAATCTACCGCTTTGGAGCTGAAGAGGGTGAGGCTGATGCCCGTCTTGATCCAGGACTCGTCCACCTCCTCCTCCTCCTCCTCCTCCCCCCCCCATCCTCCTCCTCCTCGTCGTCCCAACCACCCCCGTATCGCTCTCGGGGGCCGCTCCTCACCTTACGCTTGCCAAACAGGGACTGGAAGATGGCGTGCACAATGGAGTCCCTGCTGAGCCTGTTGGGGGTTGGGGGGGGGGGTACATAAAGTTGGGAAGGCGGGCAGGATAGGGGGGGGGGGAAAGGGGGAGGGGGGCCGTGAGGCGGCGGTTGGGTGGGGGAAGGATGCGGGGGGGGGGGGGGGGGGGGGAGGGGAGGCCGGGAGAGAGCCAGGGAGGCGGGGAGGGATGGGGGTGTGAGAGGGTAGTGGAGGGGGGGGAGTAGGGAGTATGGGGTGAGGGGGGGGGGGGGGGGGGGGGGGGAGGTTATGCGGGACACTGACAATTACTAATAGTTGACTGATTTTGCGTCAGTGGCTGATCATACGTTTGGTACCCCTTTGGTATACGTACCATGGCATATCTCGTATATACCTGGTAAAAGAATGCTACGGCATATACCATGTAAGCCTACTGCAAGCACACCGTTTCCCTTCGGGATCGTGGTTCCATGACTTGAAAGCCCGGGGGTGTCGCAAGCTGAAAAGGGAGTACACAGCAGCCGTTTAATCCTCGTACCAGCTAGTCGTACGTAGTCATCGAGCAAGAACGAAGAACATTGAAAAAAAAAAAACTCTTGAAAACCGAAGAAAAAAGTAGCCGCCGGGCAAGCAACCGGACAAGCAGCACCGATCAACCCAAACGAGTTTATAGATAGTTCTGTACGATGGCGTACCTGGTACAGTACCTTACGGCATATTATTACGGGGGACCATAGTAAATAGGACCAAATATTCTCAGTAAAAATAGGTAAATATATAGGTTTTTATGTATACCATAGGTCTTATTAACTATGGACCCCCGTAATAGTGCCCGGTATAACCAGTATACTGTCGTGCTTAAGTGAAATTTCAATCAACTTGTTCCAGCAAAAAGTGGGCGACGGTCCGAAGACCCCTGTGAGTGTAACATGCCTGCCAAGCGAATTAAAACTGGGGTGGTGGTGGTGGTGGTGGTGGTAGCAGTGGTGGCGGTGACGGTTCAATCGAGAGCACGGACTTAAACAATAAGTATCGGAGAGACAAACGACAGGGGAGGGGGACAACAACAACAACAACAACAACAACAACAACAAGCGAAACAAAGCAAACCACCGAAACCAGAGCCAAACCAACTCCAAACCAAACCAAACAAAACCGAAGGCAAAAACGCAACACCGACAACACACAAACCAAGCAAAGAGTCCTAATACCCAGTACACACTAAAACCATCCCCCCTTCCGCGCATGGAGGTCGAAAAACGCGGCGCAACGAGCAAACTAATCACCGTCAAAACTTCCCGTGGGACCCCCTCCTTCCTAACATTGCAGGGATGCGAGGGTCTATGGTCATACGATTACGGCCATGCAGGACATCGAGCATCACCTCCCCCCCAACCAGAAACCAAACAACAAAAGTCATACGACTACGGCCATGGATGATAACGAGTACACCCCCCCCCACCCCCAGCCACAGACTAAATCACGACGGATACCTCCTAAAGACCCCGTCCAACCTCCCTCTTCAATACACGCAATATGGGGGCATAAAAAGGTGAAAACAACCCCGCCAATGTTGGTGCTGGTGAGCGACCAATCGTCATGACCGCGCTGTTCTCGTTGATTCAGCACTGCTTCACACACGCACGCACACGCATACGCACCTTGGTGTTCCCGGTGGGGCTTTCCTGGGCGTAAGGCTCGGCAGCTTATCCTTAAACACGCTCTCGAACAGACTCGGGGGCGGAGGAGGCGTCGCCCTGTCCACCTCCTCTTCCTCTCCCTCAGCCCCGCCGGCCCCAGTCCCAGCCCCAACCCCGGCTCCGGCTCCGGCTCCGGCGCCGCCTCCCCCCGCTGCCCATGACGCCTGCCTCACCCCTTGCAACCCTCTCAAGCCGGGGCCTCTCTGCCCCGCCTTACCCCGTCGATCATTCGACATCCCGCCGCCGCCGCCACCTCCTCCGGAGGCCGGCGAGCTTAGCCTTCGGTGGAGCGGAGGGGGACTGCCTCGATAACTTCCGAGCCCACCGCCGCCTCCGCCGCTACCACCTCCACCCCCACCCCCACTTCCTCCGTTCCCGCCAGAGCCCGAGCGAGACAGGCCTGGTGACCTCAGCGGAGTGCGTCGGCCCCGCAAATTTCCGCTGCTGTTACCGCTTCCACCGCCGCCGCCGCTGCCGCTGCTCCGTGGCGTGGAGCGACCAGCGCCCTGCACTCTGCCGCTGCTGTTCTTATTGTTGCCCGCGCTGGTTTGCCGCTCCCCCCCGAGAAGACAAGGCGAAGGAGGCGGGGGAGTGGGGGGGCGGAAGGGTGGAAGAAAACGAGGAGGAGGAGGAGGAGGAGGAGGAGGAGGAGGATTTGCCAGCGCATCCTCTGCGGCGGGGGCGGCGGTGGCAGTGTCGCTATCGTCCTCGTCGGCATCATTGGCGCTCCCTTCACCCGGCGTTGCTTCCCCCCCATCAGTCTCCCGGCGTCGCCGCGGCTTGTAGGGGGACGGGGTCTGGACACCCTGAACAAAACCGCCACCGTTATCGCCACCGATACCACTACCGCCACCGTTACCATTACCGTTACCGCTGCTGTCACCGCCACCACCGCCAGGGCTAAGTCTGACAGACTCGAGAGCACCGACAATCCCAAAACCATCAGCGTCGATTCCGGAGGAGAGGCCCGAGCCACCACCGCCTCCGTCGGGGGTGCGGGGGGTGATCCTGACACCCCCGAGGCCATCGGCGTAAGCACAAGAAAACGCCTCCTCTGGGTCGAGGTGAACGTCGGCGCGGCCGAAAGAGTTAGTCGAGCGAAGCCTCCCTTTGAGGGTGGAGTGATGTCTGTCAAGCGTCTCCCATCTAGCTTTCCGTCCACCCCGTTGCCGTCCCCATCGGTCCTGGAAGGGAGGGAGGGAGTGGCAGAGGGAAGGAGAGAGGAATGGCGGGGGGGGGGGGATTGGGTGAGGGATGGGAGGGAGGGAGGGAGGGAGGGAGGCAAGGAGGAAGGGAGGGAGGTGAACAAGGAAAATATGGAAGCGCTCTCGAGGCTACCCGGCGAAAAGGAACAGAAAAACAACGGTTACAACATCCGCCTCATGACGCAACCCGGTGCTGCCGAGTCGGGAGATGACCCAGTCAGTACCGGAACTACTCTGCAGGCTGTGAGACAGTTTTTTAATACTTTTTCTCCAAGCCCATATTTGCAAGGTTTCGCACAAGAAGGCTGATAGTGCTTTATGCTAGATTAAAAAGCTGCGCTATGTACGACTGGATGGACCTTTCTGCATTCTGTACGTACATGAAACACGCGTAGGCGAGAGAAACCCAAAAAGAAGACGAGAAACAAACACGGAAAACTCGGCACAAAAAAATCGAAAAAAAGCAAGGTTTTTCACGGTGTAGCACCGAGCCGCGGTGCGTTTGTTCTATTCGCAGAATTATATACACAGTGCGGTACGGTGCGACTCGAAGCGATTATTTTGTCTACAGCAGCCTTCATACGGTGAGGTGCGGCTCGGGGAAAAACCAGCACCATAACGTACCCGAGCAGTAGCAAATTACTTGATAGAAATACCTCAGGACAGCGGGGCGGTTCGGCGCAGATTTGTATTTCAGGACTCTACGGGGCGGTGCCGTCCGGAATTTCAGTTTTGATAGTCCTACTGCTGTGTGGTACGGTTTAATTGGAGGCGAAAATCATACGGTGCGGTGCGGTTCGGGAAAAAAAAAAAAAAACCGCACCGAACCCCACCGCACCGTAATAAAAACCGCACCATGGAAACCCTCGGAAAAAAACTCGACGATAGCTCACATTGATATCATACGCACCAATTCAAAAAACAAAAGAAAAGGACGGAAAATTTTCCACCGCAACAATCCAATGGAATTAAGAAAGCCGTCTCCCAAAAAACAGGGTGCAGTACTGAAGGGTCTTTGAAATGTATTCACATTTCATCCGGTAGGATTTTTCCGGAGTTCTTTCCGGGAATTTTACAGCCACCAACAGTGTCAGGGGGGAAATCGTGGTCCGCAGGTTCGGAATGTATTTTTGTTAAACGCGAAAGAGGCGCAGCCGCGCTTCTCGCCCATTATTGGGCTGCTTCGTGTCCGAGTTGGGGTGAGGGTTATAGGGTTAATAGGTGTCGGGTCTACGCCCGCATGTACCTTGATTCCACCAGGAAGTACTCCCTCGCCCGTAAAAAACGAACAGCCCAACCCCTGAAATATGAGACATCCTACCGGACACGACGTGAACACACCGGTATGTATTACGGGGGTCCATGGTTAATAGGACCTATGGTATAGATAAAGACCTACCGGTACATATTTACCTATTTTGACTAACAATCTTTGGTCCTATTTACTGTGCCCCCCCGTACTAGTCCTCTTCAAAACATCAAAGTAGGACAGAAGGAGCGGCTACTGGTAAATTTTATACTGCTACGAGGTGCCGGTAAAAATCATAAAATTTAAGGAACAGCAGCTGTGAGCTCGAGGATCTGGTCGAAACTCATCTTCTTTGCAAGCTGCGTGTGATACTTCCGTGTCTTTTCCTTCCTGTTTTTGCGCTTCTTCGTATTTTAGTTTTCAGTTTTTCGGACGTAAAATAAATAAAGTATATCTATTAATAGGAAAGCAGCGTGTGTTGTCTTTACATTCAATCGTCCTTTCTACCCAGCTTCATCAGTACACCCAGTGTCCGTCCTGATCCCAGAGAGATACTAACTCTGCGGTCACAGGCTGAGACAGAGAGAGCCCAAAAGCAAATAAAATATAATAATAATCGCAAATTCATGGGTGAAGCAAGTGAAACGCCAGCGTACCCGGTACGAGAAGACAACGACAACACCAGCAAGACCAGGAATGAGAACAAAAAAAAAAACGCTAAAAAAAACTGAAACGACACAGAATACAAATGACGCAAGGAGATCAGAAAGGCTGCTACTAATAGAAATAAAGCATACGTACTCAACAAGGACAAATAGCTGCTGCACGGACGAAGCGACACGAGGGAGAGGAAGATACCGGCACATAGGGCATGCTCCTGGTGTTTTTTGGTTGCAAGTCATGACGGATGGTACACCAGTTCGTTACTATTACGGGAGACCATAGTTAACAGGACCTACGGTACATACAAAAACCTATCTACTTACCTATTTTTACTAACAATATTTGGTCCTATTTACTATGGTCCCCCGTAATAATGGTACCGTTCCCTTGCGTACTGGTACTACAGTAGTTTTTTGGGGGAGATTTCCTCATCCCTTTCACTGCATTCGCCCTTTTTTCTCTCTCTTTCTCTTCGTCGTACAGTAGCTCAGATCCGGGGTCACATATTAACAGCAGACTCTCTCTCCTCCCCCCTCCCCACTACGGTCCGTGCCTCCCTTCTTATCGCGACAAGACTTCAGCCGTTTCTTCCCTCGTCAACTCGCGTCGAATAGCACCTATATACCCACGCTACGAAAACCACTCTCAGCAGTTGAATCCTGTTTTTTTTTTTTTTTGTTTTTTTTATTTTTTTTTTGCAAATAAAAAGTGCCACGTTGGGATTCGAACTCGAGGACCAACGCAAGTGGTCTTCGAGGGTACCACTACACACACCCCGGGGCGTTTGGAGTTAGTGCGGTGCATCCATTATTTTTATTGTTGTTTGGTGGCTTCGTCTGTTTTCTTCCATCGAGACGCTTTTTCGTTTGTAGCCTGCTCGGTGACCACGAGCACTCTGACGAAAATTGTGAGAAAATCATCAGGACGTGTCCAAACAGAATCGAAAATCGAAATCGAAAATCGAAATGATAATAAATAAGGCGCTGATTGGTCCCTGGCCTAAACATGTTCCCGTTCGTTTTTTAGGTTCCGACAAAATGAACGATGTTACAACCCAATGCCAAAATCAAAAGGTTGACGGCTGGAAATCGAAAAGAAATTCGAAAAGGCGAACAGCAACAATTCAGCGCGTCCTATTGGTCAAGCCACGTCAAAATATCACATCAGGACCGCCGTGCACATCACCCAAACCACAGCTAGCACGGCGACACAGCCGCACAGACCCCCCGTAAACAGCTAGCAGGCGAACCACAACACCAGCCCCGATGTTCTCGGGCCTTCGTTTTCGCGGCGTTCGAGCCAAAGCGAACATAGTTTCACACCTCGGACAGATCAGGTCACAGTAGCTCGAGCTATCTCTTGAAGGAGCTAGCTCACCGGTGAGCTACGTGAGCTACACATATTTTCCCGGCTTGAGCTATAGGAGGGTAGCTCATCTGCACATGTTTTCCAAGCTTGAGCTATAGAGGGTAGCTCATCTGCACATATATGTCCAGAGTGAGCAAAAGGAGCTACATGAGCTGGATCATCTACCCCCGAAATGAGCTATGGGAGCTACATGAGCTACACATGTTTTCCCCGGCTTGAGATATAGGTGGTAGCTCTTCTGCAAATGTTTTCGAAGCTTGAGCTACAGGCGGTAGCTCATCTGCACATGTCTTCAAAGCTTGAGCTATAGGCGATAGCTCATATGCACATATTTTCAAAGCTTGAGCTATAGGCGATAGCTCATCTGCACATGTTTTCAAGTCAAGGCTATAGGGGATACATGAGCTAGCTCATGGGCTGTACAAGTGACCAATACAAGTACGCAGAAAAGAACGATATCAACAAGAACAACCATATATTTTTGGTACGTACCAGGTACAGTATGTGATATTATGAGCTCGGATCTGCTTCTGCTCTGAAGATACCTGACGATAGGTCGACACCTAACAAGATACTGAATTTTCGTTTTTTGACAACAGCTATCGTACAGCAGTAGCTGTCAGCTGTCACCATGCACACCACAGGAAGCGCTCGCACAGAACACAACACCGACACCACACAGCAACACCCCTAGCATGCCCACGACCCGGGATAGCAGCTCTAGCGGTGCTTCGGCCGTAGACCAGGCTGGCGGCGGGCAGCAACCGGATCCATCGATGGATGTGGACCCCACGAACAACGTCATCGACGTGGATGAGGACAAAGATCAAACCCAGGCCGAACCCATATTATTCCTACACATGCGCACTTGTCCCGGAGGGTGGGCTTTTTCAGCTACTTACCTTACACGCATGTGTTGCCGAGAAGGAGCTACAATGAGCTACGTGCATGAGCTATGACTACGTTCTCCGGGGGTGAGCTATAGGCGATAGCTCATCTGCACATGTTTTCCCTGCTTGAGCTATAGGCGGTAGCTCATCTGCACGTGTTTTGAAGGCTTGAGATATAGAAGATAGCTCATCTACACACATTTTCCTAGGCTGAGCTATACGAGCTACATGAGCTAGCTCATCTGCCCCCGAGATGAGCTATAGGAGCTACATGAGCTACACATGTTTCCCCCGGCTTGAGCTATAGGCGGTAGCTCATCTTCACATGTTTCCGAAACTTGAGCTATACACGATAGCTCATCTACACACATTTACCCAGGCTGAGCTATAGGAGCTACATGAACTAGCTCATCTGCCCCGAGATGAGCTAAAGGAGCTACATGAGCTACACATGTTTCCCCCGGCTTGAGCTATAGGGGGTAGCTCATCTGCACATGTTTTCGAAGCTTGAGCTATACATGATAGACGAGCTAGCTCATGAGCTAGCTGTCCGGGGTGTACATAGTTTGAACAAATTTCAGGATGACGCCCTCGAGAACGAGGTCGGAAGTTCGTTCTAAGTATAACTTCAAGTTTGATCCCGGGGCGTCAACGTTGGAAGCGCCACCACCTCCATGGGAGGCGACGTCCCGGACTCGAATTGCCGTCGCGTTTGCCTGCTTCTGTGGTGGATCTGTGTTGCCGAGTGCTCGATTGCCGGCATGTGTGCACAGTTGCGAACGGCCCACGTAGGCTGTGCTTGCTCTCTGTTGCTTTTCGCCTGGATTTCTATTTTCACTTTTCGATTCTGTTTGGACACCTCGGCTAGTTTTTATCGAATTCGAAATGACTTCGATTCGATTTTCGATTTCGCTTTTCGATTATGTGTGGACACGCCCTCACTATCATCAATATAATCATAAAATTCGACCGCACAATCGAGAATCGAATATCGAATGCACCACATGCACCCCGTCGACTCGATGTTCCGCGTCCCGTCTCTTCAAGCTTGAAGGCCGGAGCGGTCAAGTACAGCAGTATGTACCATGGTAGCGGTTATGTATACCAGTGTATGGTTATGTATACCAGTGTGTACGTCGCGGTGCTTACTGGAAGCGGGGTGGGGGGGCGCCTATTAATAGGGTCTTTGTACCCTTGCCCAGGTCCATGGTCCCTCGGGATTTACAGCAGTAGCAGTAGTACATGAAATCTCGGGAGAGGAAGGCGAGACCTAGGGCAGGGGGGGGCGCGTTTTAAGACAAAACTTTGCTGGGTGCTGGACAAAATTAAAATTGGGTACATACCTCGTACACCTGGTATGTAAGTGGTACAAAACTCGAGCGAATTTCGAAAAGGCATCGTTGCGTATGATGCTTTATCAGAATGAAAAAATACGATGTGGACGGGTGCACGTTTATTTATGTGCGAGCGGTTGATACGCTCAGTAGCTCTCTCTGCTCATTTGTCCCTTGTACCGACCGCTCTGTACTGTTGCAGCAGCTCCTGTGCGTAGATAGCAAGCGCTTCTTCGAGGTCAAGCAAGAGATCCGGCGGAACAGCAGCATCTCCTCCAAGGCTGCGTGTAGCAGCTCGACTAAACCGCTCGCCAGCCGCAGTCAGTCGCCGTTGAAGCCATGAGCGCTTGCTGAGCTCCACGTAGAACCTAAAGTTCGAACGAGTACATGTACCAGTAGTCTATTCATGAGTGATTTCGACGATAAATATCAGCTGCCACGCGGCCGAGAGGGGATCGATTTGCGTGTCACTCAGAAGCCGCACCTGTTTCGTCTCCCGCTTCCTCATGCAAGAGACGTCCCTCAAGCGCTTGATTTTGCGCGAATTCTTCTGACCATCGCCATCCGCTGCTAACGGGGGAGCCATCCCGCTTGTCTGATGTACGTAGGCCATCAAACTTGATGAGGCGTTCTATAGACCTGGGTAGGCGTTTGATAGTAGGGAGCTCGAGATGAAAACAACATGAAAATATGTCCGAAAATGTAAGGGACGTTAACGAACTAATAAGAAGACAAAATGGTACATAAGAATACGGACATAATGGTAGACTGCACCCGCTTGTTGATCCTGCAGTGATATTGACACATGCCAGGTGAAGCGTCCCAGGGTCCACACGTCAGCCGTTAATGGTGCTGGGTGCAAGGGGTAAAAACCTTGAAGTCAACAGAAATTGTATTCCTTCAACCTCCAGTCGCTTCTGCTGCTGCTGCAACTGCTGACGCCATTTTTTTTGCGGTCCTTTCTCTTTTCTCTTCGTTGTTGTGCACCTGGTATTTGGTACCGTGAGTAATATGGTCGATCTTGCGAAGAAAAGCAACCGTTAATTCGTGCATCCACGTAACTACTGCTGAAGCTGTATAACCCTGGGATCGAGCCGGACCGAGCCGGCGTGCTGCAACGGAGCAAGTCCCACCGCAGGGGGCACAACCACAAAGAAAATGCCAGTCGACCCTCAAGCTTCGAAGATCAGCTTGCACATGGCGGCTATGAGCGGCGACGTGAAAGTTGTTCGTGCGTTGGTCCGAAATCCAGCGACAGACATCGAGGAGAAAGATCTGCTGGGCGACTCGGGCCTTCTCAAAGCCGCGCGATACGGGCAGCTTCAGGTATACTGCTTGTAGCCCAACATCTTAACTAAGAGCCTAGCTCAACAATTAACTATTAAACAATTTAACTCGAATGGCTTATTATAAGTAGAGCACACCCGCCGCCGCCGTCGTTTTCGCCCTCGCGTGGCACGACTTCGTTAGGGGTTTAATATACTATGTGTGTACTACTGTCGTGTGAAGGTGTATTAATAGTACGTACAGTAGCTACTGTACAGGGATCTTCGAGACGAAGGTACCTTGTACGGCCGTATGTTGACCTACCCGTTTCGTTTCCATACCCGGGGAACCAGGGAGATGCCCAGCATGTGTTTTTAGGGACGCAAGCTCAAGCGAAACTGTGAAAGAAACGCTTGAAGTGGGTTTCGAACCCCGTGTTTCGACGGCGTCAAATGTTGAGGTGTTGCCTACTGAGCTACCAGGTGTAGGGTTAAAAGATCGATCGATTACTCAGCCGACGGGATAGTCCTTAGAACAGTTAGCTTTATGGATCGAGCAGCTGGCACATGTGTTGGCCATGCATCTGTACACTTACAGCGACGAGCAAATGAACGCGTTTTAATAACAACAACTATAGTTAACGGGACCAAATTTTGTTAGTAAAAATAGTTAAATATATAGGTTTTTATGTATACCATAGGTCCTGTTAACTATGGACCCCCGCAACACGTATTATTTTTTTGTTGTCATGAATTCTCATTAATATTACGGGGGACCATAATAAATAGGACCTACGGTACACAAAAAAAATACATATTTGCCTATATTATTCCTCACAATATTTGGTCCTATTTATTATTAATATGACCCCCCGTAATAGTAGCGGGGACAACGTCATGTGTCTGTTTTTCTCGTCCAAGACCAATGCCACCACTCGTGGTACTTGCGCCCTCGACACTAATAAGGTGGTGGAAGCTCTCCTCGAGGCCGGGGCGAACGTCAACGCGCAGGACAGCAAGGGGTGGACGTGTCTGCACACATCCATCGCGAACAACCGCGAGAAAATCTTCTTCGCCGTGCTTGCTGGAACGCACCATTCGATGCCAGCCGATATCGAGGTTGGTCGCTCGTTCTGATGTGAGGCCGAATTCGGCTGTGTTTGATGGCCCAGATTAGTGTTCGTTCAGCGTGTAGGTTGTGCGTGTACATGATCGTTGCGCAGCCTGCGTGTCCGCGTGTAAGCTTGCGTGTATCTGCGTGGCATCGTCGGTGTGCACCCAACGTTCCCGTGTGTAAGCTCCTGTATCATCATGTAGCTTGGTATCATCGGCGTGCAGCTTGTGTATCGGCGTGTATATGATGTAACCTGTCTATCCGGGTGAAGCGGCTGATGTCGGCAGTGGTGAGCTGCCTCCGTGAAGAGCGAAACATGTCGAACGGAGCTAACGTTAGCGCCTTCTATCGGCGAGCCTCTGCTACAGGTAGACGCTATCCCTCTTGGGACATCAGGGGGGCAAAACTGACAACCACAAAAAAAGTTCAGGACACAGCAACGGCCACTGTCCAAGTTACAATGGTTAAGATGCAAGGGGGTCGTAAGGCACGGGAGCAAAACTGATCCTGTCCGCGCGGCTGGGCGCCCCCGCTGGTCCTAGATGGCTAAAGGCATCAAAGTTGTCGTGGTTATGGTCACTGTCTTGGGGTCCCAGAGGGGTTGCTATTACGGGGTACCATAGTAAATGGGACCAAATTTTGAAAGTAAAAATAGGGAAATATATAGGTTTTTGTGTGTACCGTAGGCGCTATTTACTATGGTCCTCCGTAATAATACAACACTGCGTAATAATACCACACAGCAGTGGTAACCACTTCGCATGTATACTTGTACTACTGCTGTAGGTACATTTATGAAGCCTTCAACGTTGACGGTGCGCTGGCCCAGTGAACTCAATGATGAAATACACCCCTGTCTGGGCGTTGTGCGGAATTCACGTCGCCAAGGGTTGTGTATGTATCAGCTGGAAACTGTTGTCGTTCTGTGTGGCACCGACCGGCCGTTGGCGCTGACGTTAACGTCCCCCAAGGTAGCGTCACTTTAGTTGACATCTTATTTATTTACGGGCAGAGCAACAGCATCCGAACACCCTCCGGTACACCGTTTTCTGTCGAGTTGCCAATCGGATAAGCAAACAGTTTCCGAAATGGAGACCCTGGGTTAACCCTCTTGCTAATGCAAAATGTATCCCACGCTAATTCCAAGCAAGCCGTTCCGAAAACGTGTCTGCAGTTCCAACGGAGTTAACACTGTCCAGTGAAACATAATATACTACTACTGTAGATTCCTGTCTCTGGGGTTGTTGAGGAATTCACGTCGCCGAGGGTTGTGGGTACATCAGCTGAGAAAGTTGTTGTAGGTGACACCGACCCGCCGTTCGTTAGAAAGGTCTACAAATTAAGTTGCTTATTCAGCGCCGACCAAGTGGACCATCAGGTTGTTATTTTTAACGAGAACAGCAGGTAGGTGCCACTTTAAACGACACCAGCAACAACAGCTCAGCCGATGTATCCACGACCCTTGGCGGAGTGGTTCTTCAACATTGCCAGAGATGGGCACCTACCTGGTACATATCTCCCTGCACAAAACGAGTTATTTGCATTAGCCCTAGGTGTTAAACCTGGGGTCCCGATCTCGGAAACTACAGTACTCCGATTTGAAACTACCCAGAAAATGGTATACCCGGGGTGTTTCGATGCTCTTGCTGTGCCTGTAAAAATAAGTCGTCAACATAATGTGACACACCTTAGATTACTTTAAGCATCACCCAGACACCTTCCATCGATCAGAACACCCCATTCAAATGTAAACTTTTGTTTTGACGAATAAAAATACGGTATTCTCTTAATCCAATCCTCATCGTCTGGTTTCTGGAACTGCAGACGGGTACTTCCACCGGAGACGGGCCGCTTTATCCATTATCGCCGATATAGGTTCTACCAATCAGAGCATACTCTCGAAACTACTGACCAATTAAAACACGGTGTTCCCCCGTTCCAACCCTGCTTTTCTGGTTCCTTGAAAAATCGTGGGTGATTTCTGCCGGAGACGGGCCGCTTCATCCATCACCGCCCGTAATTTTCACCTATCAGAACGTTTTCAACTAATCGATCAGTCACCAAACGGCGTGCCCCCAACCCACTTTGTCTTTTTTAAGCAATT
Source organism: Macrocystis pyrifera (assembly GCA_031763025.1). Taxonomy (NCBI): domain Eukaryota; class Phaeophyceae; order Laminariales; family Laminariaceae; genus Macrocystis; species Macrocystis pyrifera. The sequence goes on from JASSKH010000012.1 coordinate 6,174,415, forward strand.
TTAGGCAGTTACTTCCACCGGAGACGGGCCGCGCTTCATCTTCAATAGCCCAAGGGATCTACAAACCAGAACACCTTTTGAAAAGAAAGGACCAATCACCAAACGGAGTTCCCCTAATCCAACCCTCCTTTTCTGGAATTGCCATGGTTATTTCCACCGGAGACGGGCCGTTCCATCCATGTTTTTGCCAATCAGAACAACCCCTCAAACCATTCCACCAATTAGATAATCCCCAATCTTCCAGTTCTGATTGGCGGCTACAGTACTTCCACCGGAGACGAGTCGCTTCATCCATCATATCCCATAGGTTCTACCACTCACAACACCCCTTATTATGTTCTGACCAATCAGTATGCGGTGTCCTCCTAATCGAACCCTTCTTTTCTGTTTTTTAAAATTACAGGTCATTATTTCCACCTTTGACAAGCCGCTTCACCCATCATGCCTGTAGTGGCCCATATAGGTCCTGCCAACCAGAACGCCCCCTCTTAACTATTGACCAATCAGATAGCGGCGTTTCCCCAATCCACGGCGCTCCCCAAGTCCCTTCTGTTTCTGGGAATGCAGGTTCCACGTATCCATCAGAGCACACCTTCAACACCATTAACCAATCGGAAAACGGCGTTCCCCCAATCCTCTATTTTCTTCTAGGCGGTTACTTCCACCGGAGACGGACCGCTTCATATGGCGGCGTACCACTGCCGTGAGTGGGCTGTAGGAGCCCTGCTGAGCCTCGGAGCCGATCGTTTCGCTTCCAATGACGACGGCCGACGGCCCGTTGACGTGGCCAGACATAACGATATTCGTGACATGTTGTTGTGCGAGGGAGAACCCGGTCCGCGTTTGTTGTGATAATGTGATGAGGGAGGGAAGGGTACGTACGTATTGCAGTAAAAAGGTTCGTCCGGGATGGGTGCCATTCGACGAGCGACGGGGGCTACGTCAAGCGTTGCAGTTAGACACGTCATCAAAAGCGGGTTAGCGGCGAGGATACCGAGATGCCGCGGGGTCGTACCCGTCTCAAGGCACCTGCGAAACGCTCGCTCCAGGAAACTCGACGAGCCGACTGCGGCGGCGAGGTCGAGGTATACCAACCAGCACGAATTTACGAAACAAAAAACTAATACTGTGTGACACATAGACGACCGGAGGAGGCGGAAGGGGGACCCCTGGCTGCTTCCTAAGAGCAGTCATGTTTTTTTTTGTCGATGCAATGTCGGCACGCTTCCTCTAAAGCCTACCCGTGCCAGGCACCTGGTATGATACACAGCAGTGCTATCGGTAGAGGCCAGAAAAATTATGTACTGTACACTGCATGGGTACGTACTCGTCGTGTAAGTCCGTGCGTTTTTGCAGTCGAGGAGACCCACTTGCCCCCTCTCCTGCCCTGACGGGATAAGACGACTATCACGGAGAACCATAGTAAATAGGACCTACGGTACACAAAAAAAAACTGTTTTTTTCCCCTATTTTTACTAGCAATATTTGGTCCTATTTACTATGGCCCTCCGTAATAAACATTCCAGAAAGTACCCCCCCCCCCCCCCCCCCCCCCCCCCCCCCTGCCCGCTTCATGGCCTAGATATTTCAGGGAAGATATACTCTTGATATTGTATTATCTAGCTCATGCTACCGGGTGGGGGACCCCATAACCGGCGGAATATACGGCGTTTTTCCTGGGTTTGATCTGTAGCATACACAGATCCGGCACAACAACGTCTCATAAAGGCAAGTTAGGTTCTATTGATGGAGGATCTGTTTGATCTGTCCGATGTGTGCAGTAGCTCGTGCGTATAGTCGGGGGGGGTGGGTGGGGTGCAGAGCTCCGAGAGCGAAGAGTCTCTGAGAACTATTACGGGGGTCCATAGTTAACGGGACCAAATTTTGTTAGAAAAAATAGGTAAATATATAGGTTTTTATGTATACCATAGGTCCTATTAACTATGTACCCCCGTAATAGGCCCCTACCCCTGCCGTAGTACTTGTCATTTGCATCCATCTGCTTCTGCTGCTTCTGCTGCTGCTGCTGCTGCCGCTGATGATGATGATGATGATGATGATGCCAACATCCTTTGCTCTCGGGGAGACCCACTTTCTTGCCCTTGCTGTGACATGGTCAGACAATAATTGACCCCCTCCCCCCCCCCCCCCCCCCCCCCCGGGTTGGCGTCGGTTGGCAACGACACTGTAAAACATGCCGCTCACTACGTGAGCTAGACAACCAGGGTAGCGTTTCTTCTTGTTGTTTTTTTTTTTTTTTTGGGGGGTCGGTCACAGCTGCTGATGGAGTTAGATCATTCGCGCGGAATGGAGAACTTTTACGCCGCACACTAGGTGAATGATCGTACGACGTAGCGTTTATGGTAAGGCACCCACGAGGAAGCCACATAGAAACCCCATTGCTGTCTGTGGGAGAGGTCACACCTGAAAATAAATTAACTTATTGAAGCTGCCATCCATATGCAAGCCCGCCTCACAAGCGGTTAGAGGATGCAGCTTATCCTTCATGCGACTTGCCGAACATCTCACGGCGCTTCGTGCTTGGTGCAAGCAACATCTACCTGGTCGAAAACCCGACGTGCTCCGTCCCGGCGTTGTAGAGATGCGAAGGTCTATGATCATATACGACTACGGCCATGCATCGCATCAGTACACCCTTACCCCCCCTCTCGTGCTTACAGGGTTTCGAGAAGCTCGAAATTCCTCGAGGGGGTGACGTCACGCAGCCGGGGGTGGTAGTCATGCGACCGGTTTTCCTGGGACAGGGCCCACATGCCCGTGCCTTGACGAGATGACCAGACGATGATTTGACCCTACAAGGTGCCCCCATCTTGTCGCGCTTTGCAGAGTTGCGCGGGGATCTCGATTTTTTTAGGGCTGTTCACGGGTCGGGTCAAGCCTCGCGGGTCAGATCGGGTCGAGTCGGATAATAGTGACCTAACCCGACCCGATCCGACCCGTGAGAATTTAAAATCTTCTTGACCCTGCCCTACCCAACCCTACCCGAACCGATCCAACCCGAACCGAACCGAACCGAACCGTACTGTGAGTTTTAAAAAACTTCCTGACCCGGGAAGAGCCCTGGAATTGTCCGCAGAGTGTTGCGTCAACGAGCCGCTGGAGATAGAAGAGCGCGAGGGCCACCCGCAACGCCTGTCTTTCTATTTGACGACCGGACCCTATTAGATCTTGATGACGCCGCGCCTTTGCTTTGTATCCACCGCTTGTGGGACACACCCGCTAAAAAACGCCTGCAAAAACGCCTGCGTGGAAGGAGGGATACATGCTTATTTATTAAAAACACACCTAATGCATTTGAGATTAAATGCATTGGGTCGGGTTTAGTTGGGGTTGGGGTTGGGGTTGGGCAGGGGCCCGGAGCAAAAGGGTGGGTGGGTGGGTGGATGATAGGTGGGTGGGGGTGAAAAGTGGGGGGATTATTACAAAGGATTTCGGCGGGGTGGGGTTGCATTGGTCTCCATCTACTTCGGACCCCACGGAACATTGCGTCGACGTACTTTCATCTACGTTGATGGAAGCTTCCGTCTACTTTCATGGAAACGTCCGTATATTTCCATAGAAGTTTCCATCTAATTCCACGGACCTAAAGTCTACTTCCTCCACGAAAGTATACGGAAGCTTCCACCAGCGTCTATAAAAAAGGTACGCCTCCCCTCTGAGTTTTATTCTGACCTGCGTGTTCTGTCCTGCATGCTGACGTGACGTCGGGCGTTGTACGGACATCCCCCGGCCCGGTCGCGAGGGCGGCGAAAGCGTGGGCCCGTTCTTCGTCCCGGAGGAGCGGCTTTTAGACTCCGTCGTCTCATTCGACCGTATTTTTTCTTCCTCAGAAGGTACCTGGCCGGACGGGGAACACAAGAATGAGGAAAAAAACGCGCCCGGTACAGTCAGTCAGTACAACAGGACACCTGTAGTTAAGAGCGACGCTCGCTGTTAGCATGGTTTTACAAAGGTTGCCTGGAATATTGGGCATGCCTTAACGCTTTGCTCTTTTGGGCTGGGTGACACGCGCTACGGTAGGAGTATCACTTACTTTTTGCCTTCTGAGGCTCTTTTCTCACTTAAGAAGCTCCAAACTTACTCAAAAACTGATTTCGAGGAGAGATAAAGATGCAACCCCGCTGAACATTCTCAAAAAATCCTATTAGGTACATCGCCAACACTATTTAAATGCCTAGTGGTATTCCAACCAAAATGGGTTATTGGAAGCCCGGTCAGTCAGAAAACAGTTGACCAAAAAGTGCTGCCTCAATCGTAGCACGCCTCCTAATGTTTCTAAGGCTGCTTGCTTGCAGAGATCTCCTTATACCTCACCCAAAACTGACTACGAGAGCACGTGTGGGCTTAAGTCGGCGGTCAATAATCCCCCCTGGCCTAGAGGCTAAAACGAAAAATAGTGTGCGGCACAAATGAGATGTATACCGGGTACATCGTTCCTCAGTAGAGGAACTCCCTCCGTCAGTCGCAAAATACTGCCTCGCAAGGCAAAAAACTGCTACTCCTATCGCAGAACGCGCCGGGTGAAGAAGCCGGGGATCGACGGAAGCCAGAGAGATCCGCCCCGTTCGACCGAAAAACTCCGAAACTAAAACTTTGATAATACGAGCGAAATGAGAAATTTCTCATCTTGACCTGCGTCAAAAAAGAAAGTAAGGGACCCGTTTCGAAAATCTCTGTAAAAGCGCCGGACCGATGGTGAAAAAAAAAAGAATACAAATAATCGCCGTCCCGCCACTCCAGAAAAATAAATAAATGCTGCTGCTGCCCACCACCGCCACATTCAACCCACACTAGTTGACGACAGTTTCAAGTATCCTGCAGCGCGAGTTCCTCGCGACAGCTCGTACTTTCTGCTTTTGGAGGCCTTCCCACAAGTGCACACAGTTGACGAGTTTTACTCATGTCCACCAATCCGAGTTCTTATTTTTACGGTGCAACATACATACAGCAGTAATCCGAACCAAGCATGGTGCTTAAACATAGCGATATACATGGCGTTTGGGTACATCGTGGGTTCTGATTAATACACCCCCCCCCGCGCAATAGGTAGCGAGAGTTACGAGCCTACCTTAAGGAACAAACACGTACGAGAGCCGGGCTGATATTCAGCAGGAAATAGTGAAGGCAATAAAACGATGAATACGAACGAGTTCGACAAGAAAGAGCTCAACAGGAAAGATAGCTCGATAAAAAATAGTCCCATAAGGAAGAGCTCCATAAGAAAAGAGCTGACAACAGAAACAGGTCCATCAGGAAAATGCCCAGCAAGGATACTTCATGTCAATCGGGTGCTTTTCGTTCTGTTCGTCGGACATATTCGTGTTTTGTCGGACAACTAGGCGTGATGGATTCTCCGTCTTGCCGGACAAATACGTTGGTCGAATGGACCTGTTTGCCGGATAGACTATGCATCTGGTTGTCAGATATAGTCATCGGATGCTTCCTTGTGATTTGTGGCAAAACGGCCAACTGTACGCCCTTCACGGTCCGCACGCGTAAAGCTTAGCCTACATCACCTGGAAAACGGTGTTGTCCCAAGTCCGTCCTCCTGCGAGGCTGTCAAGTACCCTTCGCTCCCCAGCGGTAGCCCCGACGACAGCCTGCCGCCCACGGTACAGCACACCCGATCGGCAACGGCTTCCAGCGACGGCTCTCTCGGGCGCAGGTAGAAGCCAGCGCGTGTTAGACGCAGCCGCTCGAATCCGTCATGTTCATCACACCACACCACTTCTTGCTTCGGACCGTTTGCGGCCGTTTTCCGCTCGCAAATTCCGCTTGCGGCCGTTTTTCGGTTGCGTATTCTATCACCGCCACCTCCATCACCACCACCACCACCAACACCAACATTAGCACCAACACCAAGACCACCACCACCACCGCCATCACCACCAACACCAACACCATCGCCACCGCCACTACCACCACCACCACCATCACCACAACCACCATCGCCGCCACCAACACCAACACCAACACCATCGCCACCACCACCACCACCGCGGCCACTGCCACGTGCACCGCCCCCCTTCCCACTGACCCAGGAGCAAGGAGAAACGGAAATCTCGCCGTCAACAATATCTTGATTCTTGCGCCACTCGCGCACGTTGGAGTCGGGCACTCCACAATCACCGACCCTGGACCGTGTCTCTCCCACGACGCAGCGGCAGTGAACCTGGCAATAGGTTCGACGCACCCGGTGACAACAATAGGTCCGGCGCGTAGTGGTGCGGTCCCAGTCAGTGAGGTCGAGTGTGCCGCCGTCGCCGCGCGTGGTCTTGGTGCTGCTCCGTGTATTATTGTGTCGATGCGGATCGTTAGTGGGGGCTGAACCGTGGCTCTTGTTGGGGGCCGTCGTCGCTCCTCGAAGAGGGCGAGGGCAGGCGAGGCGCGGGGTTTCGCAAGAAACGGTTGGAAGAATCGAGGTTTCGATGCTAGGTACGTGGCGCGGCGTTGGTGGCGACGATTGCGTCGCGGGAGCAGCAGATATGGCCAGCGCAAACTCTAGGGAAGAGAAAAATTTCTGTCGCTCTTTGTCGGATAATGACTCCTCGACCTCTCCTCCGCGTGCTTCAGCTCCTGCAGCACCTTCAGCTCCTTCGAACTCTTCACCCCGTTCATATTTTTCAATTCCTTCAGCTTCTGCAGCTCCTTCGACTCCTTCAGCTCCTTCAGTTCCTTCAGCTCCTGCAGACCCTTCAGCTACTACAGTGATTTCAAATACCGCAGCTCCTTCAGCTCCTTCGGCTCTTGCAGCTGCTTCGGCTCCTTCATCTCCGGCAGATCCTACGGCTACTACGGCTCTTTCAACTACTGCAGCTCCTTCGGCTCCTTCGCCTCCTTCGTGTCCTCCTACTCCTTCAGCTCCTACGTTTCGTACGGTTTCTCTGGCTCCTATCGCTCGTACGGCTCCTTCGGATCCTTGGGCTGGCTCGAGCGCCTCGGCTCCTGTAGTCCCTTCAACTCTTTCAGCTTCTTTGGCTATCTTGGCTCCTTTGGCTGTTACGGCTCGTACGGCTCCTTCGGTTCGTACGACTCCTTCGGCTACTTCGGTTGGCACGGCTTCTTCGGCGAGCCCCACCACCAGTGGCGATTCCGACGGCAAAGAATCCACCTCGAAAGGAAAAATAGGTGGAAACTCCCTGCCGTCACGACGAGACGGTCGAAGGGAGCGTGGCTGGCCGCCTCTTCCATCCGCAGTTGCATCCGCACGCCCTACCCCACGGGAAGCTAACAACAGCTGCCTTTTGCAAACGTCATCCTCGTCATCGACCTCAAGCCGCGCCCTCTCGGAAGAAAAAAAAATAGCTTCCCTTTAAGTGGATCAACTTCGTGATCGCATCCACCCACCCCTCCCGGTGTCGTGTTGGTCCTTGTCGTCGCGACACTGCCGGCCACCGCCCGACGGTGACTTTGCGGGAGTGTTTTCATCTGCTTGGCCCAGTGACTGCACCCACAATCCGCCGAGATCATTACTACTAACGGTGCAGCGACTCCAACGGGATCATCAGCGACATCAGCATCATGAACATCATCGTCAACAGCAGGCCTGCGATGGAAGAAAACCTGCGCCCCGCCCCTTTCCATCGCGTTCTTAGAACTGCATCCCTGCATTACTCGACCCGTCCCGCCGCGCTGCCGTGCACGCAGAACATCAAACCCCTGCTTTATCGTTCGACTCCTTTCCCCCGACGCCCCCCCCGGGTATGAACAAGCCGCGGTACCCTCCTTCTTCTCGTTCTCATCTTCCATTTCCGCGCGAGTCAGCTTCGGGGGCGGACGCGATGCACCCTTCGGCCGCCCAGCGGTCGGCCCAGCCGAGCGCGGACGCTTACCCCCCTCCCTACGAGCAGTAGCCCTTCCGTAGCCCGCGCACACGCTCGTCTCGCGTCTGAGCAAGTGTGTCAGCGGCGGGGGCGGCACTGGCGGCGGTGGCGGCGGCGGCGGCCGCGGCGCGACCCTGCCACGAAGCAAATGCTCGCGGAAGTACAGCAGACCAGCCGACGCCGGTCTTCTCCTGCGGGCGGGGGCGGTCCCGGTTTTTACGTGGCATAGTGAGGCGTTCCTCAGAAGCAAGCGTTTCCTGCGAAACCGTGATGCGTGGGCGTCGGAAAAGGCTGGTGTGGTTGGTGGGACGTACTGCTGTAGATGCTTTTGGGTTTGCTATAAGACGACAAGGCTACGAGTAGAGACTGCAATATAGGTTAACACGAAGAGTAGCTTCGACCGCTAACCCAGTTTTTCATCTGGTCACATATAGGCGTTAACTACCTTAGAACTGCATTGAATTTGGGGAGGGGGAGACAAATGTGCTTGGATTTTTAGAGTGGAGATCATTTTAGAGAGGGGGGGTAGGGATAACCTAGGGTCTTCGTGAAAACAGTTGATGAGTCGTTTTCGGTCACCAGACAAAAACTAGTTGTCTTTTTCGTTTGGGCATGAAGGCTGCCGTAGCCAAGACCTTCGCGTTCAGCTTGTGTTAAAAAAATGAACAAAAAATAGCGAAATGCCCGGCCGCAATAAATACAAAAAATAGTGCACATTGAGCAACTAAGCGTGTGCGCGCGAACTCTATTATGGAAAGCGCCATGCCATACGGTGGAGGGGGGTCTTTGGGCACACTGTTTCTCAATGACGGCAGGCCGGGGGAGGGGCGGGGGTGTGCACTCATTTGTTGCTTGCCTTAGTCACTCAATCATGGACCACGCATCCCTTTCGAGGCGGATCGAGGGGAGGGAGCTCCTTAGTTGAGGCACTGCCCACTACGTTTTCGCAACCTCGTATGTAGTCTGCGTGCCTTGGCACTATTTTTCTTTGCAACACGCCTAGCCCGTGGAAATGTTCCCCGGACGGCGCCGCACAGTTCTTCTACACCTCGGCCAGATCATGACCTAGATCATCGATTCCTACTGCACGATCTAGGTCTTTCAGAACAGCCATGTATATATTCCTGATCTGCACGGTCTAGCTCATGTTGCCGGGTGGTGGAAGGCGCACAACCTTCATCGCCTAGGACAAGTTTCCTGGGTTGGATCTGTACTATACAGACCCTGCACAGCATCTCATCTCATGACGGCAGGTCAAGATCTAGATGATCAACGGTAGGTCGTGATCTGTCCCGCCGTTATGTGGAATCTTCCCGAAAACGGGTTCGGAATGAGAGGTATAGAGCTCTCCAGACTCATCCCACGGTATACCGTTTTTTGGCCTCAATGTTATCTGACCGACTGAGCTCCGCGAGTGAGCAACTACCGATTGGTACTACTATTTTACTCTGTAGTATAATTGCTTGAGGGCTACCGTAGCGTACAGGCATATTGGTCGGGTTGCGCGAACACACCCTGATTTGGAAAAAAAAAAATCGGGGGGATACATTGAGCTGCTCATGTGAGGCGCTCAGAAAAATATGCCACCACCCCTACATGCCGTGGCATTGCTCTTCATATGAGGATCCCGGGAAAAAAAGACGAGGTACCTCCCCCCCTCTGCTGTAGCATGGGAATATAGGCTCACTTGAAAGCCGCGAGGTCAGCGGGCAGCGCCAGCACTTCCCGAGAAACCCCGGACGCACCCGCGGCGGTAAGGGCTTCTCTGAGATCGAGCGACTGTTGAGGCGGAAGCATCCAACGGCGTTGACCCAACACGCCTCCGCTTTCTTCGCAGACACGCGGTGGTGGTCCCGATAGACCAACCGCACAGTAGCTATCGATACCGTTGTCGTTGTGACGCAGCTGAGCATGGCCGCGTGAATCTGCCGAACCGGCGGGATCGTTGTTGTTGCTGCGGAGTCGACCATGATGACCATGTCGCTCTGCCGTCCAGCCGGCGAGATCGTTGTCGCTGCTGCGAAATCGACCATGCCCGTGTGGCTCTGCTGGCCAGCCGGCGCGATGGTTATCGTTGCGAGATCGACCATGATGACCATGTGACTCTGCTGTGCAGCCAAGATTTCCCCTCCCTCCCTGCTCATCCAACCCCCAGGCGAAATCGGAGGCTATGGTACGTTCAGCGAGGTGTATTCGTTCGTTAATTGAATGGAGGTTTTCCCCTTCGGTGCTTGCCGCGAGGTTCGCTCGATCCGAGCAGGAGCACTCAACATCATCAGCTGCCCTCGAAACATCCCTCAATCGTTTCTCGTCGTGGTGGAATGCCCGCGCTTGGGGGACTGCTAGCAATATATCTCGCTCCTGCTGCGGATAAACACCATCTGCCTTGGCTTCTTCTCCTCTTCTTGCAGTGGCATAGACATTATCATCTGCCTCCGCCTGTTTTTCTTTAGCAGTGGCTGGCCTACTTGTTTGACCTCCACGCACGCCCCGCGGAAGAAAATTTTGCGCGTTGCTTGCGACACTGTTGCTGCTTCTGCGTTGGCCTTTGCTTCCAAGAGCTGTGCTCGGTCCGACACGGCGACAGGCAGCCGTGTGTGGCCGCTGCAGAATCCGAGTCGACGCCACTCGCAGGCTAGCGCTGGGATTGATATCTCCTCCTGTGTATCATACATGCAACCACGCACGCACGCACGCATGTCGAACGTTTTTTCAGTATATATCGTATTACTAAAAGTTGGGTCAGGTTTCGAAAAAGTTGGGTCAGGTTTCGAATAAGAATGACGAAGCGGGCTTGTGCAGAACGCCTACTTACATGACGTATGCTACGATACAGGTAGCCTTGCAGGGGTAGCACCTATTTTTGTGAGACTTTTTTCTCTTGGAGAGAACTCTACTATCAGTAAGTCACCCGAAAACGATTTTTTGAAGGGGAAAAGTACAACAATCCCATGTTGGCTACTTACACAGGGTCTAGTGCGAGTAACATCGAAAACACACACACAGCCGGGTTTCCGACGTAATTCCTCGGTTGAGAAGTGTATCAACCCTTTCAGGACTGCAGTCTCGTTTTTGGGAAGAACCACTCAACTTTTGAGTAGTTTGTCCCCCAAACGGGACTGACTGCAGTCCCTCAAAGGGATATAAGGGAGCAACCAGAAAAAAAAATGGGCGAAAAAAAGGGCCACCCCTACACCGTGCGTAGCCCGCGCCATTTCTACCAATAGAACGGTGTTCGTCATTGGGAAAGGGTATACCCTACTACTGGCGACCCCCTTCGCGGCTACGTACAGAGGGGAAAAAAGGAGCCGAAAAAAAAAGTGGACGGTTTTGTAGCATTGGCCACACGAAGCAGCAGCGACGCTTGTTAAGTAGTATACGATAGGGGTTGCAAGTAGGGGTTGAAGTTAGAGGTTGCAATTAGGGGATGACACTTTTCGGCCGGAAATAATTCTGACCGACGGAGTAGCTCCTCCGCTGAGAAAGCTACAGAGGGCCTATACCCGGGGGTATCTACGCAGGTATCCCATTTTGTGTTGCACAATATATTTTGTTATACTGCACCTCACATATAATCCATGGGATTGTTCGTCGGGCGTACACATTCTTTTCGAAGTCAGTCTTGACCTGCTGATGGTATGAAGCTCCTCAAGTGAGTAGGCCACACTTGTTGCTCTTTACGTCGCTATACCTGGGGTCCCATCCCAGCAGGGTTACTACTAGTCTACTCAGTCAGCACTGACGATTTATAGTCAAAATTGGAAGAATACACCTTCGACCTAGTTCAGTTTTTTTTAGCTGGGAAAGTGATGATCGCTGCAAATCGGACTCACGCAAAATTATTTCGTTGTGAGAAAGAGATAGCCTACCGCGCTACGCACTCAGTCACCGCTGATCTCTTCTACCCAATAGGCTAACGTTGACACAACCGGGCTAGGATTAACAGGAAAACTATATATATATATATATATTTGGGAGCCGTTGTACTTGAAGATATTGTGGAATGCCGTTTTTTTTTCATGTAAGAACTCCACCCTGTGGGTGGGCCAGCGTTCCTGTTGTTTCTTAGTGGCACCGTAGGTGGTGTCCTGCTGTACGATGGTTTAAAAAGAGTTATTACGGGGGTCCATAGTTAACAGGACCAAATATTGTTAGTAAAAATACCTAAATATATAGGTTTTTATGTATGCCATAGGTCCTGTTAACTATGGACCCCCCGTAATAGCTGTGTGACATCGACAAGTTCGTTCGGAGAAAGCGCACCCTTCATAGCAAGCGGGGCACCACAACAAAAGTTTACAAAGAACAATATAAGTCGAATACTCGTAAACGGCCGGCGTCCCTCCGGTGGCTCGGTAGGTTGTCCTCGTGCCTGCTAAAGAAAATCATTTTCGTAGGTCAAACTATCACCAAGTGCACAAACTCGTGCGGGCTTTTTCTTCCATCAAAAAATCGATTTAGCAGAAAGCGCGAGAACGTGAGCTAGCGAAACATTCGATGAAAACGGACGAGCAGTGGGAATGCTGAGCCCTATGTGCGCTATAAGTGAGTGCACGTATACCGGGAGGGGCGAAGAGACAACATCTATCTGTGACCACGGCGTGTTGTCCAGAAGCTGGGAAGTAAAACCTCCTACGAGCTGAGCCGGAAAGTAAAAGCGATGATCATAAAAAAAACACTCGAAAAAGGTGCCTACCAGGCACACCTCGTTCGACTTGCTATTTATTAGAATCACGACACAACTACAGAGCTGGCGAATCCTGAGTCACACACCTCGGCTAGATAATCGATTCCCGCTACGTACATGATCTAGATCCGTCAGGGAAGGAAGATTCCTGATCTGCAGGACCTAGCTAATGTTTTCGAGTGGGAGCCGTCCAATCTGCATGATCTAGGACGTGTTCCCTGGGTTGGATCTGTTACGAATATACAGACCCTGAACAACCCGTCATAACGGCAGGTTAGGTTTTAAATGATCTCGATGGCCTACAGTAGTAGTAGATCGTGATCTGTCTGAGCTGTACCTTTAATAGATCGTGCTTTCGTGAGACACATACACCTTGAACCCCTGAGCCAAGGAGAGGACCCTACATTGTGCTTTCGTTCGAAAGGTATGCATACGTTCATCAGTGGCTGCATGGTATTCCTACAACGGCGGGACCATAGTAAATAGGACCTACGGTAAGCACAAAAAAACTATATATTTAACTATTTTTACTGACAATGTTTGGGCCTATTTACTATGGTCCCCGTAATAGCAGTCACAACCGAGCAAGCGGACAGCTACTGACTGCTAACTCGGTGGTTTCAATGGTGGTCGTATCTTTTAACATTGTTTTTCATCGTGTGGTACGCACTTGGCCCTAAGCCGGCGACCAAGGTCGCGATGTCCTTCGCTCTCACAAAATCCTGCGTCCCCTTCCGTCGAGGAGGTGGCGGACAGTGCAGGATAACCTGCGCCGAAAATGGCGCCGATGCTGAGTCAGTCATTGCCTTCTCTTTGGGACTTGAGAGGGAAGAAAAACATACACTACTCCGGACGACGATAAAAGAAGCGCTTGGTCTCCATTCTAATGTATCAACGATTCTTATGTTTTCGTCCAGAGTGATGCAACTTCAGTAACGAATCTGGTACGCACGTACCAGTAGTTGATTTGAGACCTTATTATTGTATTTTATTTTGTTTCTCTTCTTTTTTATACCTCTTTTTTTTTCGAGTGTACGTATATGCCAGGAATACGTTGCCATGTTTGTTTCTTTCGTTTTTTTTCCTTTTTTTTATGGCAACGTATCTGGATTGCTATTAACAGCATGGGTATACTATGTTTTGTTCCTGTCACGTCCAACATGGCATTGCATTGCCTACTCATTTATTATTATGCTTGCCTTCCGACAATGCAGCGTAAATGCCGTTCCTATATGAACCGAATATCCTTCCGTAAATCAGTAGTATCCCTCATACACTTCTCTGCCAATCGTTTTCCAATTTCCATTCCCCACATCATTTGATTTTAGCTGTACCGGTATAGTATAACCTATTCCTCATCAACGTTCCATCCCCAGGTCATTGGTCGCATTCCTCCGGCTTCTTCCCACTCATCCTACTCCTTTGCATTGTAGTATCTCTGTGTCGTAGTTTTGTGGTCACAGAGCTTGTGACTCTCTAGGGTGAAGAATCGGCACGGACACTGGGTGTGCTGGATGTCGACGAGTAGAAAGAACTGTGCAATGTGAAGAGCATTACCATGGGTTTGTTCCTGACATCATATTGCACACCACAGCTCGCTGGTACGGTTCCCTTGACTACTGGTGCTGCGTTGCACGTAGAGTTGCTGGTGCTTGTTTCTTTTCCCCGTCAAGACGTTTTTTTTTTTCGCCTCTTACGAACACGGGCTACTTTGTAGATTTCAGGAAAGTTAATTATTAATAGTGTGAGAACATCATCATCATTGTCATTATCAAGACCGCATTTCTGGAGTTTCCTTTAGGACAAAGGACTGCACTCGGGTTGTGGAGACAAAACACTTGGAATTAGAGTCAGATTTAGGTTTAAGTACGGCATTGGAGTACGTAGTAGAAGACTGCATGAGGTACCAAACGAGTCAATCATACCCGGCGATGTATTTACAGATGCTCAAGTTATGGGTAGCTTTACATAAGTCAAGTAGAATAGTACACACTTGTACGTACGAGGTACGTGCATATCTACAACAGTATATATCACTGCACCTGTTTGGGTGAGCGGAGACGCCCGGCGGGAGTCCCGACGATGCTTTCAATGGAGCCGAGGGACCCCATCTGGTCGATGCTGCTGCCAAAGGAAGCCCCCCCGCTGCCGTCACCATCGCGATGATGATGATGATGCCGATGACAATGCTGTTGCTGCTGATAATACTGGTGGTGTCCTCGAGAAGGACGGCGGCGGCAGCAGTTGGGCTCCAAAGTTTCGTTCTGATCACGGCGGCTGGTCCATGGTCTAATCGCTGCAGCCGCAGCAGCGGTAGCAGTAGTAGCAGTGGTGGTGGCGTTAGGAGCAGCTATCTTCTCGTCCTCTTGCGGGCGCGGTGGGCGACGAATAATGGTGGCACTGTCCAGCATCTATCGCGCTGATAGCATACACTGCTCTAACTACTACTATTGTGGTACTCTCAGGCACTTCGGTGGAGGTCCGGACTCTCTTGGGCGACTCGCACAATCGTGCCGTAATCGCTATCGGCCGGAACGCGAACAATTCTTCACGAGACGGAAAAAGATCGAGAGGCAAAACCCACAAGCCCACCCAGCGAAATCAATCAGTACATACATACATCCAATCCTGTTGCGTTCGAAAATATATGCAGTGGGACACCGCCACTATGTAGCCCAGGCCTCGAAGCACCGGGCCAGTGGGTATGAGACTGGAGGTGCAAGAAGCAGGTAAGGCGGCACGGGACCAGCTGCTGTGAGGTTCCTTCCTATATATATCCCAACTCGAGACTGTCGTAGACCGCCGTTTGGACCGTGGTGGTATGATGGCGATGATATGCAAGATGGTTTTAGACGCGTCAAGGCATCTTTTGTATGTTTAGTGTATGGGGGCGGTCAGTCAAGGGTCACACCGCGGTCTCCTAGCTCCTAGCTCCTAGCGTTTTGGTTACCGCCCGCCGCTACATGAGAACAGCAATTACGCCGCATGTTCGATCCCGCCGCATTTTGAGCTATCCGACTATCGGACTCTTCCGGCTCCCGACTCTCGCCAGCACCGAGAAGGGCCATGGCGTGTGTGTGGAACACAGGATGCCGTCCTGTACAACACAGGATACCGTCCTGTACAGCCTATATAGGGTGTGCGGGAAGGGTGGTTGCGGTTTCGAGCTCAGAACAATTGCGCGGCACACAATTATTCGTTTTTTTTTGTTTATGTGCAAGATACGATTTACGCCGCATGGTTTTACTTACAACCGACAGTTGCTTGGATATGGTGCGGCCTTGGTCCGCGCCCCGCTCCACTCAAAAAGCCCGCATGCGTGCCGAGGATGGCCTCTCTCAGACTCCACGAAATACTGATACAGCAGGAAGGGGTTGACTCTGCTTATACTACAGCAGTTCCTGTCAGCGAACCTGGCATTTTTGTCTGTGGTTTTGGGGAAATCGTAATTCTCCATGAGAGTTTTTTCGAGTGCGTGGGGCGTCATTTGTTCTTAACTACGTATATGTGTGGGGAAAAGATTTTCCGTTGAATTATTACGGCCAAAAAATGTGTTTTTTCCTTTAGAGAACCCCACCGCCAGATGAAAAGTGGTCAAATTCGAATTGAAGCATGACACGTCGAATCCAGCGACGGGGCGCTCTTGACTTTAGCAAAAGCTGAAAGCTTGGCAGTTTTGTATGCGCAGTCTACATACATACCAGGTACAGTGTAGCTATCGATCCCAGCGGCCGACAGAAAAAGGTAAATTATCTAGATAGCTCTTTTACGGGAGAAGAAAACGAGAGTATAGTCAGCTTGGTTCAATGAGCATTCTTGAACGAATAGTCGGGGAAATGACGAGCTAATAATGTGCGATCGTGATCATCATCATCGTCATCATCCTTACTATCATCACAATTACTATTATCAACATCGTCATCACTATCCCCCTCACCATCATCATCACACATCATCACAATGCGGCTGCGGCAGCCGGAGAACAGGCTTAAAGAGTCAAGCGAACAAGAGGCATTCCGAGTTGTCCATAGATCGATTTTGTTGCTTTACTGGAAGGTAAAATATTTTACGTTTGTGAGACTCCAGGCTGAATCAAGCCTGGATAATAGGAAAATCTTGCGGCCGGATGCATCAACTAGTGGGCCTTCTCAGACAGCATCCAATTAGTAAAAAAAAATGTGTACCCGTTCGATCGCCCTCCGTTGAAAACCTTCCCTGCATCTTGCCCTGTCGCCAGCGAACGACCTCACTCTGCAAGCAAGAGAACGCCAACAAAACGAATTATTTTTAATGTCATCATATTACAAGAGGGGCATCGCCGCGGCGGCCTGACGCCCGCCGGCGGTTCCGTGTATGCCCGTAATGGCTGAAGCCCTACCGGTATGCAACTCGAGGCTGTTAGTGCGACAGTACTGCCAAGGGGTGCATTTTGTTTTTTTTAGTGAACAGAAAGAATGTGCTCGAAGCGCAAGAAAAATAACATTGTCATCCGCCATCCGGCACAACAACACATAACTCGTTCGTACAGCAGCAAGCAGCACTACAAAGTACTACGTGCGAGACGCTCGGCGTTCGTACTGTATACTTCGGATGCAGATAAGACATAAAATAGTTATTAATAGTTGAGCAGCAGTCGATCGAGCTAATCGACAGTACGAAGCGCCGGCGATCGCGTTGGTGCAGCAAACTCCGCAGCTGCAAGCAGCAGCAGCAAAGTGTACAGGTACGTATCGTACAAAAACTGCGCTGGCACGAGACCTCCGCCGAGACGCCAAACAAATGGCAATTGCGAGGCGGTACTGGTACAGCTTCCGAAGCAGATGGATCCGTCTTTCAGTTTTAAGATGTGGAGACACATCACCGAGAGGGGTTGACTTGCATAATAACCATGCTCACGGGGGTCAGCAGCAAACGCATATCGCAGACATAGCAAGAGCAGCAGCAGAACAGCACAGCGGTAGCACACACATAGCAGCAGCACCAGAGGAGGGCAGAACAGCGGCAGGAGCAGTCGCAGTAGCACATCATGCACGCCCTAGGCTGCCCCTGGCACAACAGTCGGGCAAGGGGAGCCTATTGGCGCACAAAGAGGAAAGGCCTAATACTATATATCAGGCCGACCTACTCTGTGAGGCGAACTGCTTTAGCAGCAGCAGCCACAGCAGAAAAACGGCAGTACCAGCAGCAGCGGTAGCATAGCACGCACGCCCGAGGCTGCTCTCGGCACAGCAGTCGAGGCAGGGCAGCACGGCGGAGCATGACGAGGGAAGGTAAATAGGCGTCCCCGATGAGGTTACTTTGTAGTGGGTGAATCTCTTCCCTACTAAAGTCAAGTTGTAGGTTCGTGTCTCACCGAGTGCGTGCTGGTGCTCGTAGGAACTTTTTGGCGTAAAAACTAAACGAGCCGAAACCATGAGAGCGTGAGGTAGCAAAATTTAATGAATGATCGACGGGCGTTGGGAAGACTTTACCCTCTGCGATAAGATAAAGGCACTTACCAGGGAGGCTTTTTCTTGCGTAAAAACTAGACAAGCCGATAGCGCGAGAGCGAGAGCTGGCAAAAATCGATGAACATTCGATGAGCGTTGGGAAGGCTGAACCCTCTGCGCGATAAAAATGAAGGTACCAACCGGGGGGGGAAAGGGACAACACCTGTGACCACGGCTTGTCCAGAAGCTGCAAAGTAAAAGTGAGATTTGAAAAATAAAAAAATAAAAATAAAGAACCACACCCTCTAGGTTCAGCCACGAAGCATATCGCAGGCTGGCCTACTCCATGAGGGGAGCTGCGTGAGTAGCAACAGCAGAACAGCGCAGCAGCAGTAGTATGTAGCAGCAGCAGCAAGCAGTACATTACGCACGCCCGAGGCCGCCCCGGCACAGCAGTCGGAGCAGGGAAGCACGGTGATCAAGGCGTGAACCGATATCGCAGATTTTGTACACTGTTCTACGGTGGGCGTGGGGGGAAACTCGCCCTGGGGTCGTAAATCGACACTTAGTATTCTTGTACGCGGAGGCGGGAGAAAGCCCTTCTCGTTTATTTCATTTAACTCTGTTCGTACTGAAGATGTGGGAGGGAGAAAGTCATCCACATGCACTCCACTCACCTCTATATGTATGTACTGGTGGCGGGGGCGAGAGGAAATCGTCAACATTGCACTCCATTCGTCTCTACAGTAGTAGACGGAGGCGGGAGGAAGATAATCACGTGCACTCACATCCATCTCTACAACTGTAGGGAAATCATCGGAGGCGGGAGGAAATTGTCAGTATGCACTACCTTCGTCTCTACAGTAGTAGGCGGCGACGGGAGGGAATCATCAACATGCACTCCATTTGTCTCTACAGCAGTAGACGGAGGCGAGAGGAAATCGTCAACATGCACTCCATTGATCTCTACAGAAGAAGACGGAAGCGGAAATCATCAGCATGCACTCCATTCGCCTCTACAGCAGTAGGCACGACGAGGAAAGGCACACTCATACCCTCAAGGGTCAGCAACGAAACATACTGCAGGGTGAGCTGCTCCTTGAGGAGAGCTGCGTAGGGTTTAAAAGAAACGCGACGTCGTTGCCGTACCTCGTCGTAACCCGCACATGTACTCGTTTATTACTCTTTTTTTTTTTTGGCGGTTCTATGAGAAAAGAAAGCCTTCACAACACAGTCAAAACTCCACGATGCATGTGACACTGCCTACTGCATGTACAAAAAAATCGTAGACACCGTTTGTACTTCTACCACCGTACCGTTCCTCCCGCGGCGTAGACTCATCCGATTCGGTCGACACCAAAGACCCCGTCCTCTCTGCCTTATGGAGTCTGGTCGCCCGGCGTCCACAGCTGCCGAAGAGGCTCACGACGCTCGTTTCGCGACCATATGCTAGCCTACGAATCTCAACATTTTTGCGCAACACTCGTGCTTGCTTTCACACTTAGAATAGCCCGAATCGGAATGTCGACCATCGTTTCTGGAACGCCCAACCCTCAACGCACAAGCAAGGGCGGAGCATGAGACCGACCACCCCAGCCCATATCCCGCACACTCTTGCCGCCATGAGCTGTTGAAAGCCGCGGAGGCTGCGGCCTCTCCCGTTTCGGCCAAAGGAGAAGAAGTCAAATCTGGGTGCTGGCAGCGAGAACCTAACCTTTTCACGTTTACGAGCGAGCATAGCTGTCGGTTGACGGCACATGTGCCCCTTGACGGGCAGCCGTCCAGGACATCCCAATGCTCAAAACTATCATATTTCAGAAGAGGGATTAATAGGCCAAAGGTAGGCCTGGCGGGGCAAAGGTAGGCTGTCAACCAAAATATTTGGCCACGAGACTGTGATGAATTAAGTATCGACTACTCAACTGGTCCAACTCACAGCTGGCGTATTCGACATGCTTCTGTAAAAACTGAGCTCAGCACACCCGGCCAGCCAGCAGCCAGGGCACGGCGCGAGTACGCCCGAGGCCACCCCCGACACAGTCGGGCTCGGGGATCACGATGAGACAGTTTCGTCCCGTAAGGTGAACCTCATCTCGCGCTACGTAGCACGAACAACGTTAAAAAATACGTGTACGAAACACTGGGGAGCTCTGAGAACACAGGGTTAACAGTATCATATTTACATCTATTATTTGCAGCCGTCATCATGGTTAACCGATCAATGTGGCACACAAAACCTCCCCCCCCTCCCCCCGGCTCCCAATGTATGGAAGAAACGTAGTGAGTGCCCGCATGTTGGAGGTGTCTCTTGTAGGAGAAGAAACGGTGCTTCGTCTTGAAAGGGGCGCGCGGTCAATGGTCAATGACTAAGGCAAGCAACAAATGAGTGAGGAGCAACCCCCCTCCCCCCCCCCCAACTCTTGGTGGCATGAGAAGAGCAGATTCCGCGAGGGGAAACGACCAACCGAGGTCAACCACTGCTGTTTTATGAACGCTGTGTGCCCTATATTTACCCACCGGTGTCAGTTTCAAAGAGTACAAGGATAGCACGGTACCATTCTGGCCGCAAATATAATCACCATTCGGACAATGATGTGCGGCCGGAGTGGTGGCAGCAATTAATGAACCGACAGGAAACTAAGAAATTCTGGAGCCGCTATGATGCTGAAGTTAGTGTATGTAGAACGCACCAATCACCCTTTCCCCACAAAAAAAAATATATACATATATATATATGAAATTTCCAGTCCGGGTCACGTCAGTCAGTGTTCCGACTGACTATGCTGGGTGTCAATGTTAGTATCGAATGCACACCTTTTCGCACGTCGCACAAATCATGATATCACTCTGGGCATAAATAGAAGGACCGCTTGGTCAAAGGGTCCTAATATTTCCGCCCAGAGTGGTAAATGTCATCTACAGCAGTAGATCATAGTACAGATCATCTACCGTAGATCCTAGTACATATCATCTACAGTAGATCCTAGCACAACAATCTACAGTAGATCCTAACCTGCCGTTATTATATGTTTCGTGACGCGTTCTACGATATTACGAAGATTTATCCCCCAATTTTTCCTGAGGTTCTTCTCTTGAGGAACTCTTTCATCTCACCCAACCCACTGCCCAACCTGACAAAAAAAAAGTCAGGATAACAATCTCCATACATAGCCTGTTCATAAGGATACAACAAACACCTGGTACTATTTTGGTGAAAAACATGGGCGGCATTCCAACAATACAATATTGAATATGTAGTTCTCAGTGCCCTGAAGGAGCCCCGTCCAAGTACGAAATACTTTATACTTATGGCAGCACAGATCTTGCGCAGGATCTGCGTACATATCGTACCGCATCCGAATTGACACACGACACGTATTCCAAACGTGGAAGTCGTTTGTGTTTTGACACTATTTTTAAATGTAAATATGTCGACCATTGGAAAGTGTTCGAAAATGTAAGCCTTGCGGACAGACAGACAGGCAGACAGACAGATATGCAACTACCGCAGCTGAGACTCAGTTTTACAAACTGAGAATACGTACAGGCCATGACAAAGTGAATCGGTTTGCCCTGGATCAACTGCTGAGGTCGCCCTAGTATTAGTAGCGTGGGTAGGCGCAAATCGATGCAAGTCGACGAGGGGGAAGGAAGGGCCGAGGTCTTCCCCCGATCTAAATGCAACGCACGAACCGTAGGGGTGGGAAAAAAGCGTACTTTGTGACCCCGGGTCTGAGTTACGCTTTCTCATCGCTAGGTTTTTGGTGCGTTTTAGAGCTCAAGTGACGAACCTCAGAAAATGCCATTGTACGGTAGATGCAAACCCAATTACTGTAGCATTCATCTCATGCAGAGCATACGGCTGGCTCTGATCCGGCGACATGTCGCCATAGAATATATATATAATATACTGATCAGGAATCTTATAAACTGCCCTGAACAATCTATTCAGATCGTCAAGTAAGTGGGAATCGATGATTGATTTGTTCGATATATGCACCCCTTCGTCCTCGAACAAAAAAAACAGCTGGTGGGTCAGGTTAGTATACAAGTAGCACATATATCATCGATTTCTTACTGGGTGTCCTGTACGTATACGGTGTAAAAAATGCACGGGGGGGACGACACGACACGTACCGCGAAAACTAAAAAGTTGCTCTGTACTGGTGAAATCATACCAAGAGAGCGTACACCGAGCAACCAGCATAGGAAGAAGACACACTCCGCTGTGATGTAAATTGTACCAAGAATATAAACACCAAAAAGAGCTGGCTATGTAGGGGTGGGTGGGTTACCCATGGTTTTTCAGGCTCCTCGCAGGATAATCTCTATGATACTTCTCTCAGCCAAAATCCGACCGTGAGAAAACAAAAAATAATCGTACGCGCGACCTGATGGTCAGTCCCAAAGGCTAGCAAGGCGCATCAAAAATATAATTTTGTGCCAGTAATACAAGTGGTATTGCAACACACGCGGTATTGCAATAATTCGTATCCGGATCACACCCTCCGCGCTGCACCGAGCAATCACAGCACGTCAACAGAATAGATGGTTTACGGACTCTTTTTTTAAGGCCCATACGCATCTAGTTGATGTGCGCTACGCACGAGTATACCGAGATATCTTGCTTTAAAATGTCTTCGGGGCGTGCGAAAATAAGCGAAAAAAAACTTCATTCCGGTCCGATATACACCGGATATGGATGCCATCAAGCAAAACAGGAGCCTTGTTCGAACACAGAAATAAAAGGGTGCTATCGAAACACGTCGGTCGACAAGGACTCAAACGAGGCTTACGCCCCCCCAACGACTAACACTTACCAGGTATCCTGACGACTACTACATGTCCCAACGACTATAATTATCCCCAACAACAATTATACTACACGTACCACCAACCATCGGTACAATGGCTTTACTACAGTTACACTGCTAACACTACTCGGTACCAGTCTCACCGCAAAAATACTGGGAACATTTAGATGGCCACAAAAGTCCCAAAAGTACCTTGTATTCACGAGCAGACTGATTAGGGTATTCTCCGAGCTCCCCCCGCTCCAGAAAAGAATCCCATCCCAGAAACACAATTTTAAAAAACCCCCCCCCATGTATGCCAAAACCAACGCAAAACCAACTGCAGCAGGGCGCATACGGAAAGCTCTCTAGGACCCCGAGTCGAGCACCGCACATAGGTCGCTGAAGATGTTTGAACAAAACAACGATACATTTTACATGTTATATATGCACACCAAACAACCACACAAAACAAAGAACGTGCTATTCCCTCCGCGCACACACCACCACCATCACCACCGCCACCACCTCTATGCGAACTCCTCCCGCCCGACCAGACGCGCGTCTGCCGGGCTTTCGCTCGTCCCATCCACCTACCCGCACCACCACTGCGATTTCGCTTGTCCCAGTGACCTAAACGCCCCCCCCCCCCTCCCTATTTTGGTGAAAATCGGCTCCCACATCCATCCCAGGGAAATTATGTGTATGTAACCTCGCGTGCTATGCGGGGCGGGTATATAAGCTACAGCACAACCCTCGCCATCAGAAGTGACAAAACACAACAAGGAAAAAACAAAACAAATGCCTTCTCGAGGAGGACAACATGGCAAGCTTCGAACACCTGCATATCGTACCGTACTGTATCGGCGGCGTCCGTTAGGGCTCACGATTTCCTGCTCCGAATTTAAAAAAAAAATCACGGAAAACCAGAAACAAAAAAGCAAAACAAAAACTTGGGACATGCACAGCGCGCGTGTCCGTCGTCGCGCTCTCCTATTATAGCTTTTTTTGCCACTTTGCTTGCGCTACGTATCGCTGCGCACGCAACTGCTCTTCCCTGTGCCGTCCCGATCGCCGACCTCGATCGATCGATCAACGCTGGAGGTAAATGGTCTGCCACTTATCTTATCACTCTGGCAGAAAAACTCATCTGCCGCTCGTCTCAGCCGGTAGATACTCCCCCCCCTTCGTGCGAGCCTCGCGGCACAGGAGAGCACGACCAAATCATCTATAGCCGCAAGCGTCACACAATACCGATGAGTTCTAAGCCGCTCGCGTTACTACCGGGCCCTGCTAGGCAGGTAGAGCACTGCCGACCCTGCACGTACGCAGCCCATGCGAGCGGCAACCCCCACCCCCCACCCCGTCACAAAAACGCCTCATCGATTCGCCACTTGCTCAAAGAGACCATTGGCCACTAATGTTGACGAAGCAGAGCACGGCCGAGAACAAACGCTAGATGGTGCTAGCGAGCGGAACCCCCCCCCCCCCCCCCCCCCCCCCGAGACAAAAAATGCCTCATCAACTCGCCACCATGCCCAAGAGATCGTTGACGAATGCCCGCTCGAAAGGAAGCATGGGCAGCACCTCTTCCCGCTGCATGCTAAGCATAAGCTTCGACATGAAAACACGCCCCTGCAAAAACAAAGATCAGGGTATCAACAATAGCACGAAACACCGCGCACAAAAAGGCGATGGAAGGGAGAGAATTATCAATTGAGTTTGGTCCAGCTAAGCGCTGCACGAATTTTAGCATTTCCGCAAATCGCGGAACCGCAGTCCTGCAAGATAAGGAACCACTGAGTCTCGATATATAGGGACCGTATGTTCATTCATATTCAATCAAAACGATCCTTATATTTCTGAACATAACTTGGACGGCGGCAAAAAACCAGGGGGATCCCTTTCGAGTTTGCCTGTTTCGCCCCATATATATACGCCGTCCACCAACGCACACAAGTTGGCAGCAGTTGCCAACATCTTGCCGTTGCGCCGAGTTCTTATCACGTAGCTAAAGCAGCACTTTTTTTTTTCTTAACTTTTTCGTTTGTGCATCACGTAATAGTCTCTACATTTTTTCTGCAGTAATGATGACAAAAACGTTTACGACGAAGTATGTATCAATTCAATCAATAACCCCTCGAGACTTGCAACTCTTCTTACTGGGGTATACTATACATTCGGTACGTACATGAAATTTGTGTGAAGGCCTTTTTTCAGCAGTCAAAAGGATGAAGACCGAGACAATGCAATCGACCCCCCCCCCCCCCCCCCCCCCCCCCCCCCCCCCCCCCCCCCCCCCCCCCCCCCCATGCAGTCAAGCCAGTCCCTCCCTTTTTGCGCCTGCTCTCACCTTTTCTGTGGAAATGAGGTTGACCGACCACTCGAACGTCTCCGCCGAGGACACGAACGGCCTCAACGTCTGCTCCGCCTCCGCCTCCGCCTCCTTGCACAGCTGCATGGCGGCCTTCAGCTCCCTATTCGCAGCCTTGCCCTTCATTGCATCCCCCAACAAGAAATTCGTCACGGCCGCCGCGCGCGAGCAAACCTGCACCAAAATCTTCGCGTCCTCGATGGCACCCACCGCAAAATCACGCACGCCCGCTAAATCTCCGTACAGGGCCGCGATCAAGCGCTGCTGGTCGTCGGAGCCCCCCTCGTTCGAGTGCTCGCAGGTCCCGCAGCGACTATACCAACCTCCCAGCACGGTCGCGTCCGTCGATCCCTCGGCTTTATTTGTGGGAGACGTCCTCTGCGCGCTGCCGTTACCGAACGCCGTTCTATTGGTGTTGGCGGTGGTGTTGGCGGTGGTGGTGGTGCCAAAGTCGAGGTCCACCGCAAGGCCGCGGAGGTCCACACCCGAGGAGGCGTCCGGTCCTTGGGGAAACGGGAAAGTTGCTGCGTCGGTCTGGCTAGCCTGGGGGCGGAACTTCTTGTTGGCTTCGTCTACAAGACCCGGGAAATCGGTGCAGAGTCCGTCGACACCCATTTTCTGTGGCAGGACAGGACACGGGCGAGAGAGGCAGCGGAAGCGCGCTGTCAGTCGGGCGCGCAACTACTCGGGGGGGGGGGGGGGGGGGGGGGGGGGGGGGGGGGGGGGGTTGGTGGGTACTTGACCGTTCTCGTCTGCCTTCGGGGGCGTTTCTGTTCGCGAGGGTTGTTTTCCTTTGCAGGCCTGCTACATAGCGGTCAAAGTTTAGCACATTTTCGCCGATTAATGCATCAGATGAAGACGTACAAGCTGCACGGACACTACAACTCTTTAATTGCTTGGCTGCATGTAGTCTGCTTTCTGCAACTTCTAACCAAAACAACACTGCCCACGTTGTTCGTTCTCTTACAGGAGAGACCCCGACATTAGTCCTCCAGGCTATATATATATGTTGCTGTAGGCTGCGTTCTGCAACACTAAACAACATCGTTCGCGCTACAATTTGCTTCGCTTTCCCTTCCATAGTAGAGAGACCCCGACATTGATTGCTCATCTCATTACCTCCAACCCCAACCCCAGCTCACCAAGAGGCGTTCGTTCCATCCCCCGCTACCACCACCCCTGCCCCCCGCCTCCTTTAACGCTTTTTATACCTTCAATTCCACACTCACCAAGAGGCGTTCCATGAAGTGAAGGCTGTTGACGGTCCACACCCAGACCTGAATGCCGCGCCTTTGGCAATCAGCGACAAGGTCTGGGCTAACATGGTCTTTGCCGGTGCTGAGGATGTCCACCTTAAGAGCCTTGAAGTCGCGTGCGAGCGTGAGGGGCCCACCGTCCATGATGCAGGCGGTGCGGAGCTTGGCCAGCTCGGGGATAGCCTGCCTGAAGGCGTTAACCTGGGGGTTTCAAGAGGAGGTTGGAGGGGGGGGGGGGGGGGAGGAGGTTGGGGGGGAGGTCTACGCTGCTGGAGCGATACGTGTATGTTCGTTTTCACGCAGGAGAATCGGCCGAGTGCGATTCAAAACACACGCCGGGCAAACGCAGATTGCGGCAGTTTCAAAGCCGCATTCTGTTCGCGATGTGTGTGCTAAAAACTCGTGGAAAAAAACAACTAAAAAAGCAGAATAAACTGAAAAATAGGAGTTTCTCACCTGCAAGAGGTCCAGCTGGCGGAAAGTCGCCACGACAAGCCTGTCCGCCGTCCAGCCCCAGCGATTTACCGCCTGAATCACTGCGTGGAGAACCGGCCTAACGATCTCCGTGTGCTTCATGTCGATGTAAAGGTGTACGCTAGACTCGGACAGAGCCTTCTCCTGTAGCATCTCCTCGAATGTCGACACGTTGTGCTTCAGCCTCTCGCGGGTCTGGGCGAGGGTAAGGTTTTCTATCCATTCGCCTGGTCGTAGGGGGGGGGGGGGGGCAAGAGGGGGGGGAAGAGGGGATACTGCATCGTGAAATATGGGGTGGAACTCGAGTTTAGAAGGTGTAATTGGAGCGTAGCATTTGTTGTGCAACATTGCTATTAATAGTATATACTCACTACAATGGCGTCCACGGCTTGAGTCTACTTTCCCTATAAAAAAAGCCTGAGTTTTCCGACCTATTCGCTTGGCCAATGGCGGGAAGGGGGGGATCGCGCGGGGAAAAAAAAAAAGGGGGGGGCGGGGGGAAAAAAAAAAAAAAAAAAAAAAAAACAATAACAAACGATCAAAGAAGCCTAAAAGGTTTGGGAACCGTTTGCCTGGCCGCAGGGGGAAGGGCCGGGGGAGGGGGGCCAAAAAGCGGGAGGAGGGGCAAAAAAAACAGTAATAATAAGTTGTGAAATAAGCCTACCTACAGTAGGGTTTTCGACCCATTCGCCTGGCCGCAGGGGTGTGTGTGTAAAAAACAATAATAAAAATATACCTGGTACATACATATGAAAAAAAAAGTCGATCGCCGACGTAAAAAGCCAGCTTCATGAAAACAATCCCACACTCGAATATACGTAACTCAAAATATCCTGGCAGCGTTTTCCCCAAAGAAATGGTGGCAATATTTTCAAGGGTTCTTTCGCCGCTCGCCCAAGCCCGCACTTGAAGCATCGAATGGTATTGTTTCGGCACCATGTTGACTACAGTGACTACAGCAGTTCATACTTGATGATGTCTACACGCTCAATTGATCGTACTGCAGAAGCTCTACACGACGCATCCTATTGTACGATACAACAACCAAGGAACGTTCTAGAGACAGGTCTTTTCGGGTGCGTCAAGGCGTCGCTTTGAGATACAAATACACTATTACGGGGGACCAGAGTTAATAGGACCTATGTTATACATAAAAACCTATATGTTTTACCTTTTCTACTGACAATGTTGGGTCCCATTTACTATGGCCCCCCGTAATATTGCATGGCACCATATTTTCGATATCAGAACCCACGATGGACTGAAGAAAACACGCATCCCCCGGTGTTTACACACCAAAATTGGTACTGTAAAAGATTACTGCCGTATATGTTCGCCCGTAATATTGCTGTACTTGCAGTGTAGTCGCGAGCGGTCAGACAAGGGGTCACCAAACCACGGCAGTCTCCTGGGCGTATCATATTTGACCGACAACAGCTATCACCCAGGTATTTAACAGCCGCAGCAGTATGCCGAGTGTTTGTTTATGTGCATGCGAGCGAGCGCGTTTGCCGTCTGTGACGTGTGTGAATAGTCCCCTTTCCCCACTGAAAAAAAAAAGCTTCCTTCTTTCCATACCTGTCTCTTCGATGAGGGGGTCGTGGTGGCAGATCACGACACCGTCTAGAGTTGTCAGGACGTCGAACTCGATCACATCCACGCCGAGCCTCACGGCCTCGACGAAGGAGGGCATCGTGTTCCCTTCTACATGCCTGCGCCGGGAGAGGAGCAGAAAACGAGGGCGGGAAGGCAGACAAGCAGGCAGGTAGAGGAGGGCAGGCAGGCGCCGGTAGGGGTATACGGTTAATTCAGCCTTGTACTTGCAGCAGTAGTAAAACGAGGGCGGGAAGGCAGACAAGCAGGCAGGCGCCGGCAGGGGTATATACGGTTAATTCAGCCTTGTATTTACAGCAGTAGTAATACTGCGAAAAAATATTACACAATATTTCCAGGCGGTTTTTCCGAAAAAAAAAAAAAAAAAAAAAACGCGCGTGCAGTTCAGGTTGGGGCAAGGTTGGGGCAATAATAAAAAAAAAAAACGCGCGGTACGTCGGGAAGAAACAAGGAAGCCCCCCTTTAGTGCTTTGTTTCGAGCTTCGGCAAAAAGGCAAAACGCTGCAACACCACAAAATGACACAGCAAGCAGCCTTCCAATTTTAGAGCAACCAACATGGGGAAAAATTGAGCCGTGACTCTGGAATATCAGCGATCTTCGCGAAGCAACAATAAGAACCATCTATTGTGAGACAGGAGGTCATCGATGTTTTTGGTCTCAGTTCCTAGAGTGGGGGGGGGAGAAATCAGAGAATCCTCTCAGAACTAAGCCCAGTAAATAGCGGTCTCTCGTGCCTCCAGGAACTGAGATTTACTTGAATTTTGTGTACACCACTACACCAGCGGTTCTACTGCTGCCCATCTGCCGAGCATGTTCATCATACCGCAGCAGTAGTAGACCGAGTATATTCGTTATTAGACCAACTAATACAATATAATATGATAATTTTTTTATTGAGCGGTGATTTCTGGACTTTTCAGTGATCTCCGAAGCCCAAACTATCAAAACCATCTAAATAATTTGGAAGAGGAGGTCATCGACATTTCTGGTCTCAGTTCCTATTTAACAGAGGGCAAACATCAACCGAATCCTCTCATCAGCATCGAGCCCAGTTCCTAGCGTTCTCTCGTGTTTCCAGGAACTTGAGATTTACCTGAATTATGTGTACTACCACTACACAGAAGCATAACTACTGCCGATCTGCCGGGTGTATTCGTCATGCTACAAGTATCAGAACACCTATTAATGATAATATAAGAAGAAAAAAAATGAGCGTTGATTTCTGGACTTTTTAGCCATCTCCGAAGCCCAGAAACAAGAAGGCTATCTAAATAATATGGGGCAGGAGGCCATCCATATTTCTAGTCTCAGCTTCTATTGACAGAGGGGCCTACTGCCCATCCGCCGAGTATATTCGTCACCAACCTCACAGGTTCACACCTACGGCGAGCTGTACCCTTATGGGCTACGGCGCTCGTGTAAGAGTAAGAGATGGCTTCTCCCTCTCCCTCACATGGAAGCGTTAGCAGAGCAGCAGCAGCAGCAACGGCAGCAGCAGCGAGATGGTGATTCGACGCCGCCGGCGAAAAACACCCGGACTTGGGTGCCGAGACCACGCTCGCGGCGGCGCGGCGGCCGTTGGCTTTGCTTCCTTCGAAACAAACAAGACTAACCAATGCTCTACAAAACCAGTTTCCAACATCAGACGAAGTAACAGATGGTCCTTATTATCATGCACGTATTTCTGGAGCCTCGAAAGTAGGAACAAAATCGCCAGAAATCACGCTAAAAAATCCCATAATCGTTGGTCTTACAGGTAACCGTTTTGTAATAAAAAAACTCAAATAGAAAATATAGAAAATAGAGTATCACGTGTGTTTAATACTGGATTTACACAGCAAGTAGTGGTCCAGACACCCCTTATCACTATTACGGGGGTCCATAGTTAACAGGACCAAATATTGTTAGTAAAAATACCTACATATATAGGTTTTTATGTATGTCATAGGTCCTGTTAACTATAGACCCCCGTAATACGTAGAAAAGAAAGTTGATTACCGACCACCCAATCGGTCGGTCTCACAGCTGACGTAGTCGTAATAAATATAAAAAAAAGTAATGTTAAGGTGTGTGAATTATGATTGCCCTTGGGTGGCGGCTACGAGCCAGGCGGCTAAAGAAAGGGCTTTATTTTCGTTGCTTATCGGCCGCCAACGGCAAAATCACCAAAACGAAAATAAATACCAAGAAAATTCGGATGGAGAAAAGGTTTTGATATAAGCTTTTGATATAAGCCGGGACACCGGGCACCGGAGTCGAGGACACTTTTGTCCATGCCCCCCCTGCTTCGTCTCGAAAGGGATGCGTAGTCAACGGTCAAATGACTAAGGCAAGCAACAAAAGAGTACGCCCCGCCTCCCCCTCCCCTGCCGTACACACGGCGCCCCCAACGAAACTGCAGTTGTACTATAGATTTTTCTGGCGATGTAGACTACCAGGTAAAAAAATAACATGTAGGTTGGTTATACTACTGAATACTATTAATATTAATACAAACAACGAGCATGACAGCAATGGCAGTATCGAAGTACTGCTGCTGTAGCTGTATATGCGACACGCAAGAAAACACCCTACGACCATTTACCAACCCATTTTTCTCCGAAACAAGGCAGGGGAAGAGAGGAGGGATATACAGATAATAGGCGACAGCAGTTAATAATCTTCTATTTCGGCTATGAATAAGGGTCGCGCTTATTGTGACGCCAACGTTGAGCAGATGCAATTTTGGGCTATTTCATAGTATTCAGAGTGTCGTTCCTCGCTGAGCGTAAATGCTTTCACGGCGTAGCTACAAAATCTTAAATTTCGAACTAACTACGTATCTCAGCCTGAAATTCTCGACATAATTTAAAACAATTTCTTGACACATTATGCCGCGTACTACTGCTGTACAACGAAAGTGATGGGGCTTCCAAAATCTCGCATATGATACCGTATATATTATCGTCGTACAACAATTGAAGCAGAAGTTATCATCATGGTGCATGCACGAGCTGCACCCCCCGCATGTGCATCAAGTGAGCCGCACGAACCCGACCATCGGGCCCGCCTGCACCAAATCCTGCTGGCCGACTGCAGCACATACAGGGAGTATACGTACCGCATTTATGTAGTCTCCCCAGAGCTCCACAGCTGTCAGATTTTGTTCGCCTCAAAACCCGTAGTTCGCGCCATCGAAGTATCCCATGCAGCTTGCAACCTTTAGGACTCCAGTCCCGTTCAGGGGACAAACCAGTCAACTTGTGAATAGCTTGTGCCCAAAACGGGACTCTAGCCCAAAAAGGGTGAAAGGATGAATTTCAACGAAATCTTCGATTTCACACCCCATTTTTTATTTTTTTATATACAAGCACTTTAGCATGAAATAAATATCACACGACTAGGACATGATATGCTACGGACATGATTTGTTTTTACTTTCTGGTCTTCCTTGTTGTTGTGTTCTCGTACCCGGTACGCTGGCATTTCACTTGCTTGACCCATGAACTTGCGGCTATTCTTGTTTTGAGTCTTATTAATCTGTCTCATGGTCTGTCACCACAGAATAAGTATCTAATCTGTCTCATGGTCTGTTACCACAGAATAAGTATATCTCCAGGATAAAAATCAAGGACGATACTAGTAACATGTGAACACAACACACACATGATATCGCCCGAAGCCAAGGGAAACGTACGGGTGCGGGTGACACGCAACCTGGGCCTGCACAAAGATCTACCAAAAAAGATGGGTTTGTAACCGTTAATTTTGTTCCTTTTTTAAGCCGGTCCACGGAAAGACCGAAAAGAGGTGCTTCCGAAGATCGAAGAATAGCCGAAGATCGATATATATATAATATATATACAAGAACCAGTCGAAACTCGAGAAGAAGAAAAATATTTTCAATCAACCATAGCATCCACACCAGCATCACAAGATCACAAGCAACTTCCCCTGAAACTACGTGACAGGTATATGAATACATGAATATATACCTTTTCATATCCTCGGACGACGTCAGTAGTCAGTACGTATGATGCTCGAACGCATTTTTTTTGGTTGGTGCCCATGAAAAAAAAGAGCACATTGCTACGAGTGGTATTACACCAGTATTATACTTGAATGGTCAGGAGGTGTTCAACATCTCACGGGACGGGTCGGGTCAGGCGGTATTCAAAATCCCACGCGTGTGGTCGGGGTCGGATTAGGCCCAACGCCCGGCAAGACTTCACGGATACTCAGCCCATCGAAAAGTTGCATTCAACCTTTGCTACCAAGTATTAAGAGTAGGCGCCGATTCCACGACTTTTCAAACGGCTCTTTTACAACAAGACACATCCGATCGCTTCAGACTTCGGACTGTTCACCGCCGCAATGGCCAAGCCTAAGGAACAACATAATATTAGCCATGGTACGGGACGATAAGAAAAGGCGTTACTTGTACATACTGCATTGCTGGTGGATATCATCAGGTAAACGACTTAACCACGAATGCGCTGGCTACCGGTCCCCGTCCCGCGCGGTTTCTTGGTTTCGGGTTGCTCCTGTGTTGCATTTGCATTGCCCCCCAAAAAACGTGATCCGGGCGATTCTGTAATCTGGTCGATAACCAGGAGACCTCTACGAGTACCTCTGATTTTTCCTGGTGGGAACATTTCGTACATTGGCCACAACTCCAGCTGTAGTGTCGATCCGAATGTTTCCCTTGCAAAATATCATGTGGTGCACTTACTCAAACAGTATAGCAAAGTGGCAGTAAATTCCATGTCTTTTACTGGGGCGATCCTTACTTTTCGTCTCCCCAAAATCGGAAATAAATAATTACCTCTATTTCCAGTACGACTTTATTTAATCATACATTTCCTTTTTGTTTCACGATTTGTAAACGAAAACCCTTGCACAATCCTACTAAATGTTTCAGCTGGTGTGTAGAAAACATTCGGAGACCCCCCCCACTGCCCCCCCCTCCCCTCTCCCTGTCTAGAGCGGGAGGGGGGTCCGCGGGTGGCATACGGTACAGTATGTATGCGTCAGCCAACAATAACGGCACTTAACTCTTGGGCGCAACCGGCACTACTCCGCACACTGCCCGAAAACCCCATTTGCGCCAAGCGATTTCACCGGCACTGAGGGGCACTACTCAAATCGGCACTAGACAGGGACAACTACAGCTGTACACACATCTGCTGCTCGCACTGCCTTTTCGCTACGAGTACTTAGATACCACGGACTAGATTATGGCACATGAGCTCATCAATGGTCCGAGATAAACAACTGTTTGCTGAACAAGTTATCCGCGCAAAATTCCAAGGATGTAAGAGCTTGCCGAAGAGAAAGCAAGGAACAAATGTCCAAACTCCAGACAGATCTACGACAAAAACTCAGCAAAACAATTGGCACTTCCTGCATGATGTGCTATTAATACTAAAAAAAAAGTGTGTGCGCGTGGACGAGTGATGGTACCGTAAGTTGTCTTTCTCTTCTATTTTATCGATATACCTGGTACCAGGAATACAGAATATACAACCCAAACCCAGAATGCCACAGATGGAACTGACGATTTGAAAAACGATTAAAATTGGGCGTCACCATAACAGCAGATATATATATATACCAGGTACAGAACTTCAATAAAAAAAAAACTCATATGTTACGACATCCGAGGATTTCGTCGAAACTCTTCTCAGCAAGCTGAATGGAGTACTTCGATCGCGCGTACCTTTTGTACCGCTGTATTGTACATAAGGCCTCGTCAATTGGCCTGGTATCCTACAGCAACAACAGCGACGAGCAGTTGAAGGAGGTGGCAATTGATGTACATGGTTCAGCGGTAGTATGTACGTATCATACGGTGCGTCGCTGTTGTACTTTCAGGCCGCTGCACAAGTTTGATATCCGCTTCCGCTCACGACAAGACTCGAATAATCGGCTGTACTGGCAGTATTTCTTCTTCATTTTTTTTTTTTTTTCATTTTTGCACGTTCACCTGGCAGCTGGTGATGATACTGGTAGTGCATACGTACGTACCACTGGTACGCACTTGTACGTACTTGCGGAGGTTTTGTGCTTGGGGCCTCAGACACGAACCCCAACCCCAAGTGAATGTTTAGTGCTGAGATTTGGTGCTAGGTAGGAAGGACTCCACAAGGAGCAGGTTTATTCGGCCGGCTTGGATGCTGTGCTTGAAAAAAATAGATTTAATTGGTTGATCCGGCCCGCTCGGGGCTGTGGCTCCCTGGCTTGGAAAAAACTCCACCACCAGTAGGTTGATTGAGCCGTGTATACCCCATAGCCAACCAGAGTGTGCAAATAGCTACCTTTAATAGGAAGATCAGCTATCAGCAGGTGTCCACTACCAGTACTGCGTACTGTTTCTTTGGGTTGACATCCGCCAGCCGCCAGCGGCCAATCGCCCATGAACAGAGCGAAAAAAGAGGAAAAAGACGCCCGACACTACCGAGAGACCCGAGACCTGCGCACGTCCATAAAACATGTTCGGAAATATAAGGATCGTATTGCGATTCATATAAGTACCCTGACGATCCTTACATTTCCGGACAGTGGTGGTACCGACGTACCACAGGTAAGTAGAATGCACCTGGTATCATACGAGGCTGCTGTTTTGGGGCACCAATGTTTCTCGATAAGCTACCAGAGGGTACGTACGCCAAAAAAGGCTTTACCACCATCTCCCATATTTCAGGATGTGTGTGTGTGTGTTCTTCACATTAAACCGTTCTTCTACTCGTCGACATCCAGCAAGCCCAGTGTCCGTGCTGATTCTTCACCCTAGAAAGATACGAGCTCTGTGGTCACAGACTACGACACAGATAACACACCGTAATGCATTAATAGCCTACGCAATACCATGCCTTCGCACTAGGTGCGGCTGACACAACATACATACATACGCCAGCAACCAAAATACACCATAAAGAAAGAGAAGCAACGAAGAAACCAAACCGAAGTACACTTGCTCGTATACATACGGCGGTGGAGATGAGAGAAGAGATACCTGTGCATACGTACTGATCTACGGTATATAGATGATAGAGTAAGGTGTGCGATATGAACGATGTCACACAAGAGGGCAACACAAACAATTTCAGTAGGAATTCCTTGTTCTTCAACCTTGGAAACTTGGAGCCTTGGGAATACTGCTGTACTTGTGATGTAAAAAATGTCACCATCACCACCAAGATATTCGTCGCAAGTAGGGGACAGCTTCGTATATCAACGTCACCAGCAGCAGCAAGCAGGTTTTATAGCACAGCGGCGACAGCAGCAGCTCACAGCAATACCACCCCCCACCCTCGTCTCTCTCTCTCTCACCCTGCAGCACCCTTGTGCCCGATATTGAGCGCCTTCTCCCCCACTTGGAGCTGTGTAGGTCGCGCTTGGCTACGGGTTCTGCCCCGTTCAGCCTCGGGCTCGGCGCCAGGAGCGCCGTAGCCCTGACCTTATCCCGGGTGTGGTGGAGATCGACGGCCACGCGGCGGGCAACGCGGGACACGTGGCTCTCGGAGGCCCACCTGATACATAGTAAATCGACGATCGTAGGAGCAGCAGCAGTATGCAGCGGCAGCATGGCAGACAGCAGTAGGGTGTCGGATACTGCGCCCGTAGTTCGGGGACAAACCACTTGGAATCAGTGTTGAAAATATGTTTCTAAAAAATGTTACCAGCATTTTTGGGGACAAACTACTTGAAAATTAGTGTACTCGATTTTATGCAGTGGTTTTACAGGTTCACATACACACTTGCATTGCAACTGCAGTACCAGGTATCCACACATTCGATACGATAATTGTACCACCGAGGTACGATGCGACAAAAAGTCGCTGGGGTGCTATTTCATTCCACACTTTCACACAACTATAAATGCCTCGAAAAATATCACACCGTAACGAGTCTTCCGTGTATATGATACGACGCAACATCGGTAACTTCCAACGTCATTTGGAGCCAAAATAAAGTTCAACAAATATAAATGTGCTCCAACCTCATAGATCAGATGATAGATCAGAGATATGAGATGAGATGATATGTGAAAGTAACAACTATGCGTGTAGGATACGCGAGAAGCGGGGGTTCTTCTCCGGCTTTTTTGCTGCGGGGAGCAAGCATCAAGCCCGGGGAGCGAGACCTGACGCACGGGCGGGGGGAGCGGAACGAAGGGGTGACTCAGATAGATGGGCCCGATACAGAGTTGTACGAAAAAAAAAAAATAGATATCTCTGAATTGAAGCGCATACCTGGTTTTACATACGTGAATCTTGGAGTTATTTGGCCGCTGTCGGGAACCCAAACAACAAAAACGTGCCGAGAAATACTGCGCGAAAGACCACATCACCATACACGCATACGAATAGACTACTGTTGTGACTCGTACTCTTACATACCACTACAGATTGCTGCCTCCTTCAATCAAGAGAAGGGACACACAAGCCTCTAGATGAGACGGGCCCGAGGCCGCAGCTGGGCGAGAGGATGCATTTGGATGGCTGGTCGCAACCGCAACAACAGCAACAAGATGCACCAGCATGAAATATCATAAAACAAGATGCGGAATATGCCTCTAAAAAAATAACATCAATAAAAACACGGAGGGTGCTCGGTGTGCCGAGTCCCGACAGAGGAAAACGGTTGCGGACCAGAGAGTGTAGATTGTAGGGGTACCCTCCTCGAGAAAAAGTGGGGCCGGAGCTCCGGCACTTGCACCTCGTGGATTCCTGCCACACAGCAGCAACAGCCTTGCTGGCCCAGTGCACCACGCCGACACTAGAAGCCCATGAACGCGTGCATGATTTTCAACACTGCTGGTCTTGTCTGTTGTCATGCGTCGCATTGTCGCATTACTTGTTATCAGTCTCGAAAAAACGACGATGCTGGATGACGTTGAACCAGTCAGTCAAACGTCGGAAAAAATCCTCACACAAAAAAAATCACGAAATGTCACTCACATGGTCTTGGTGGAACTAGAGACGATGCGCCACTCCAGGAGGTCCTTCATACGCAGGAAGACCAAGACGGAGGACATGAGCTCCTCGGGGAGAGGCATGGCCATCGCACGCGCCGGCAATGGGTGGTCGTCTAGCTCTTGATGGCAGCCAAGGTCAGTCATATATAAATTCACTACCTTGCTGCTGCTGCTGTTGACTTGTTTCTGCTGCACAGACCCCGAAAAAAGAGAAATTAATCAAAGCGCCAGAGTGTACGACGAGTAGTAGTAGCAAGTGTGCTGGTGGGGGGCGGAGTTGCTGGTGGGAAAAAAGTGGGCCGGTGGCTCTTTGTGGTTTCCTGCTCACTGTTGTGAGGAGGGAGGATCAATGTTGTAGTACGAGGGAGGGGAAACACCAGGAAGAACGCATCTGATTACGCACGTCGTCCATTCCCGCTCAGAATCCTAGAAGAACGTGCACAGAATGAAATGTTACATTCGCCCGACGCAGCACCCCCGTCAAAAATCCCCTTCCTCCCTGACTTTTCCCGCCTCCAAATCTTAACAAGATATTCATCAAGAATGTTGAAGGTGACTTCTGGGGTCTGAACCATTGAACCAAGAGATGAGGGACCTACAGGACGGCAACGACCCCGGGCGTGCTTTGACGGCCGACACGGCCTACTCCGAGTGGGGAAAAGGTACGTCCGCTTCTTTGTCGAAGGTTTCGCCGCGAGATTTGGGCCCAAAGAAGTATACAAAAAATGTCCCCGATGGGTACGGATGCCAAGCAAGAGAGCTAAAGTGCGCAGGTATGAGGAGGGTACCAGGTATACATTACCGGCACAGACTATGGTGTACCTGTTGCTGTGGTACAAACAGGGTCATCGTCGAGTGGAACATACGAGACCATGCGCTCAATTTTAATTTATGACAGGCTTCAATCTGAAGCAGACGTGTGATGCTTGCCCCAATCAAGACTACGAAGGTAGGGTACTCTTTCTCCAGTCACAAATACATGCACCGATATATATGCACTGCTGTGATCCAGCAATCGCTCGTCTTTTTTTTTTTTTTTTCCCAAAAAATAATAGCAAAATAGTGTGTACGTGCAAAGAAATGGGAAATTGTCGAGGCGCCTCGGCCCGTAGGTGTGCTTACGTGTCTCCGAATGGCACTTCGCCGCTTTGCAGCAGAACGAGTCTAGCCCATATTCGTAGTCATGACGTTCATGTGTAGTTGGGTACTCGTACAGGAGTACCATAATGATACTGGTGGCCGTACTTACAGTAGGATCTGTGCCACAGGTTTTGCACATGTATTCATGAAGTTTATTAATGAGGGGTGGACAGACCTTGATGGTAGATCTTTATGGGGGTTTTGTGTTGGACGCCTGAAGCCGACCCTCCGACCCGAACCCTAACCCTAACCCTAACCCTAACCCTATGCCATGGTCAGTGCGGGATGCTGTGCTTGTTAACGCTCTAGGTTGGCTCGGCCGGCGTGGATGCTGAGCTTGGGAAGACTCTAGGTTGACTCGGGATGACTCGGGATGCTGTGGCTGGGAAAGACTCGAAAGTTGATTGAGCCGCGTAAAACATACCCCTAGCCAATCAGAGTGCCTAATTAGCTACCCCAGGAAGATATACTATCAAGGTTTGTGCACTACTGCTGTAATATTAACAGTACATGCCAGAAGTACGAAGTACCAGGTATACTGACAGTTCGTTTAGAGTAGTATTATTAATAATGTCTACTGTCGTACGTAGGCACGCTGGCTTGATGAACGGCATCCATTAACGATGTCACGAGTCAGGAGACAACACTTTGACCCCTTGACAGACAGCAACTTTGCCTTGGCATGCCTTGACTTGACACCAAACTGGTAGGTATATGTGTAGAATACTCGGCCCTACACCCTTGACAGCGCACGTCTTACCTTGCTTGACTTGTCTCCTGGCATATTTGTCCACCATCTTGCCATCATGATCACCGCAACAGATGACGCCGCCCGGGAGCGCGATGATCTTGCGGCAATGACTGCTCCTACCACTGGTGGCGACCCCTGCGTGGATGTGGTGCAAGATCTAAGGAACAAGCTTCGAGCGGCCCAGAACCGCGAGAGAGACCTGCATCAACACCTCCTTTTCCATTTGCAAGGTAGTGTGCGACGCACGCGTTGAGATCATGTGTTTGTGTGTGTATTTTTCGCAATTAACCGTTCTTTCTGTATGCAGTAGTCCCTCTACGAGTATGGTACCGATATGCGCCAGCCAACAATACCGGCACTGTAGCGGCAATCGGCACTATGTACTCCGCACACTACCGCACTGGTTGTTCCCATCTGTACCAAGCGATTTCACAGGCACTATAGCCTGCAACCGGCACTATAGAGGGACCATTCCTGCAGTCGTCGACATTCAGCACACTCAGTGTGCGTGCTGATTCTCCATCCTAAATAGAGATACCAGGTACAAGCTCTTGTGGTCACAGAACTGCGACACACTGTAATGTAGTGCTGGCAAGGAGGTTGGACAATGCGATGTGCCATGCCACTGTTGTGGATACGACAAGCACAACCAACACCCGCCCGCAACGCAGTCATACTGAAAAAAGAGAAAAAAAAAAACGAAGGGCAAAGAAAGAAAGAGGACAACTACTTGTAGTAGGACACATGCTATCGTGCAACACGCATGATTATGCTGTACACACCCCCTGGAACGAACTTCGAAGCTGATTTTCTCGACTGGGGAAGGTGCAAACGCCAAGTGATGCGCCAATGGAGAGCTATCGTCGACGTCTTTCCGAAGCCGTCACTTTCAGTGCGTGTGCCCCCCCCCCCCTTGCTTTGAAAAAAGTGGCTCGGAAATTCGTCCCAGAGGAAGAGTGTGTTGTCTCGCGTGTTATATACCGATCTCTATCCAGAAAATACAGGGACCGTTTGCATACCAGTACTAATATTGAATCTAAACGGTCGTTATATTTCGGTGCAGAGTGGTACACGGTATTGTCCTCTCTTGGGACCCATCTGCTACTGTAGAGACCGTAACTGTCAAGTGAGAACGCGCCGCAGAACGACTAGCATCGTGCGGAGTAGGTCTCGGAGATGTCCTTGCATCGTGGCTCGGGTACCCCCCCCCCCTACCTGGTCGGTGAAAACCCGACATGGTCCGTCCTGGCATTGTAGGGATGCGAGGGTCTATGGTCATACGACTATGGCCATGCATGAGATCGAGTACATCTCTCCTAACGAGTACCCCCCCCCCCCCCCTACCTCAGACAGCAGCCCGGACTGCTTACGTGGGGTCGATGCTGTATCCATCACTCCTTTCGGACACTTTTTCACACCTCAGACAGATCATCGATTCCCACAGTTCCTGATCTATCTGTAGATCTTTCAAGGCAGATCCATTCCCCATCTTGTATGATCTAGCTCATATTTCCGGGTGAAGCCCGAATAATCTGCGTCATCTAGCCACCTGTTTCCTGGGTTGGATCTGCAGTATGCATGTCTTGCACAACCTCTCACAGCGGCAGACGAGGAACTACAGTAGATGATCTATCTGTAGATAGATCAGATAGATCATGATCTGTCCCAGGTGTGCACTTTTCCCTATCTCATCAGCCCGGGCTCCTTCCCTGTGGCCGATGCTTTAATCGTCCCCTGTTTTTTTCGGCACTTTTTTCCCGGTCTGAAGTCCCCCTTAAAAGGAGTTCACCCCCTCAGGACTGCACTCCCGTTTTGGGCACAACTTACTTGGAATTTGAGTTAAATTGGTGTGTCCGCTCACTGCAGCACTAAAAGGGTTAATACCGTGCGAAATCAAGCGCTTCGGTTTCGCGACAGGGGTGCGGCCGTTTTTCGGAGCTCGATTCTTCCACGACGGGAAGGTTCCCCATGTCGAAGAGATGGTTTTAGAGGGATCTCTCTCTCTCCGAGAGCTTTCCGAAAATATTTCGTTCAACTTTTACCACCCTCTCCGCAGTCGAGAATACGATCGCCGAGAAACCGCTGTGTGGAAACCAAAGCGGTTCATTCCTATTTAATACCTGGTGCGACGTGGTTTTTTTTTCTAGTGTGGACGCTGTGGACGCACCGGATTCCACGAAAAAATGTACTCGTACGATACTATCACATGTACCAGTACACTCTGCGAACCAACAAGCTACTCCTGATGTACTGCCATGTAATAGTGCACTAATGTACTGCCATACCGCATACTGACAAACGTGTGGAGTGTGGGGGAACTCGCAAATTCCGCGAACAAACATACTCAATATTCTCGAACGTATTGCCATACATCCTGCTGTGTGCTGTGGTGCTGCTGTGCGTCATATATACGACTATCACGGTGGCCCCAAATATACAGGCCCAAAACGTGGGGAGAGAGGCTTGCCAATGTATTTATGAAGAACACCAATGTGGGATCGATGCGAAGCCCATCATCAACCGCAAAATTTGCACAGACAACGTTTTTATTAACGCAGTAGTTCTTGATACACCTGCGCCAAAGTGGGTGTTTTCGGGCTTATTTTGGGCATATTTACTGTGGGCCTCCGTGATACACATTACGGGACACTAGACGACGAGTCCATATATTCCAGTGTTTCCATGCGGACATGCGGAGCAAGGCGATGCGGGGAAAAACGAGTTTTGTACATAAATACGGAAGAATTGACCAATCAGATGATAGTCGGTCCCAAACTACAACAATTTCACAATTTGTGCTTATTAGTTGTGACAGCAAGAATACCTGGGTTTCTATTACGGGGGACCATAGTAAATAGGACCAAATATTTTTCGTAAAGATAGCGAAATTTACAGGTTTTTGTGTGTACCGTAGGTCCTATTTACTATGGTCCTCCGTATTAGGTTTACGATTTATAGTTGAACTTAGTTGTATTTTTTGTGCCGCCTTGGGAGTTCTTCGCCTCTTTAGTTTAGCCCCCGCCGACTCCTTCTATCGTACGTCACTATTAATATTAATATTAATATTCCACCCGTTTAGGGCTGCATTCATGCGGGGGATACACCATTTGAATTTAGAGTCAGATTTACACTGCTGTAGTACTTGAAGGATTAATCTAATATTATTATCAATAGTTACTATTATTAATAATAATCAACTATCGATCTACAAGCAGTATTATGATACCAATATGTGCCTTCTATCTGGTACTCGGAGTGCTCTCCTGTTATTTTGGGGTGCGTGCAGATTGTCCGCTATTGATAGTATTAACAGTAACGAACCCTCCCAACTATCAACTATTGATACAACCAGTACGCCATTTTACCAGTCCACGGAGTGAGTCTAATCTACTACGACTTGTACTGCTGTAATATTTTCACCAGCGGTCATTATATTTCCCCACGGAACTACAAAGTAATATCGCACGTGACAGTATTGTGCAAGTGTTGTGTAAGTCCATGTGTCTCAACATACCTGGTATAAGTATTGCGTCATACAAATCATACAGGGCATTCAAAGAGTCACAGATTCGGAGCTCTGTGCTCGTACTTTGTGTTCTGAATGATACAGATAAGAACAACGGGTACATTATTTCGGGGTGGAATGTTTTTTTTTTTCCCTGGTATTTCCCTGGTATTTACTCTGCTGTGCTCGTGTTTGTTCTGCATGATACAGATAACGACGGGGACATTATTGGGGGTGAAATCATATTTTTTTCGTGGAATGCTAAACATCGACTACTCGGAAAAGGCAGGTGCATTGAGGGAAGCCGGCTAAAGTGACTATTGATAGACTATTAATACTAGTGTTACGGGTGACCATAGCGGCGTCCCCGGTGGCTTGGTAGGTGGTCCGCGAGCCTATCAAGATCAATTTCGTGAGTTCGAGTCTCACCGAGTGCATGCTCGTAGGGACTTTTTCTTGCATAAAACTGATTATTAGCGGAAAGCGCGAGAGCGTGAGTTAGCTGTACATTCGATGAAAGTCGACGAGCAGTGGGAATGCTGAACCCTATGCGCGATAAAAACTAAAGGCACGTACCGGGGGGGAGAAGGGACGACACCTGTGACCACGGCTTGTCCAGAAGATCGTCGAGGGTAAAACCTCCTACGAGTGGGCTGGAAAGTAAAAGTGATGAACAAAAAAAAAAAAAAAAAAAAAAAATAGCGATCAGAACCCACAATCGACCCTAAAACCATCCATCCTGCATCCCCCTATGATTTTCACACCATACTTATTCCCCCGATATACTCTTGTTTGTCTGATAATAGTTGATGGTGACGGAGGTTTGAGGCCAAAGGGAAGCGGGCTAGTGTGTGCGTGTGTTCTTCATATTAAACCGTCATTTCTATAAAACCGTCGACAATGGGCGCGGGTGATGGAAGGCATTCGACCAATACTGCTGTTGTTGTGCGTACAGGTAAACAGGAAGAGTATATATGTACTCAACAGCCCGAGTTAGACCGGGCTGAAACATGCGCTGTATATTAGGTCAGATGTCAAGCGAAACCGTGATAGGTGCATGATTCCAGGTATCCCATAGTGTGATAAAGTCGTACTCCAACCAACGCATACAAAACGCGACAGCTTGCACTATGTACCGGATATGTTGTCATCAACATTTGCTCATCTCCAAAATCGAGTCCGTGGTTACGGGAGAGGCTCTCATAGCTCTTGTGTGGAAAAAACACCACGCCAAGTTTGAGTCCTTGGTCGCAGGACAGGACGGGCTCTAATTAATTCTGGTGTCGGAA
Source organism: Macrocystis pyrifera (assembly GCA_031763025.1). Lineage (NCBI taxonomy): Eukaryota > Phaeophyceae > Laminariales > Laminariaceae > Macrocystis > Macrocystis pyrifera. Next base: position 6,218,531 of record JASSKH010000012.1, read on the forward strand.
AAGTGGTGTGAAAAAATACCTCGGGAAAATATGTTAACATTACTCCTATGGACGTATACACTGCTGACAACTTCCACTTGAGAGCGGCGCAACCACCGACCGCTCGCGAGCTTGGGCGGTCTGGTGGTTTGGTGCTAAATTATCACGCAGAGCTGGAGTCGAGTATCACACTATCACACGGGTGATAAGATAACACCCCCTCGAACGAATTTTCAGAGCTGATTTTCTCTCGACAACAGGGAGAGTCCAGACGCCGAGCGACGCATCCATGGAAATATCCTAAACCTCGGACAGATCTGATAGATCATTCCCAGTTCATGATCTAGATCATTCAAGGCAGATATAGCTATTCCCGATCTTGTATGATCTACAGTAGTAGCTCATGTTGCCGGGTAAGATCCGTCTAATCTGCACGCTCCAGGACATGTTTCCTGGGTTGGATCTGTACTGTGCAGATCCTCCACAACCTCTCACAACGACAGACGAGGAAGTAGATGATCTAAATCATGATCTATCTGATCTGTCCTGTCCTACAGTAGGTGTGGAAACATCTCGACGAGATCTTCCCACAGCCGCTTTTTTCGTTGCGTGCGGTTTCCTGGTTTTGAAAAAATAAAATCGGCTCCGAAATTCGTCCCAGGGGGTGTGTTATCTTCTCACCCGGGTGTTATCCACGGTAAAGTAATGAGTCCCTCTATAGTCCCGGTATGATATGGGCCAGTCAACGTACCGGCACTATAGCAGCAATCGGCACTATTCCGCGCACACTGCCACACTGGTTATTCCCATGTGTATGTGTTCCAAGCGGTTTCACAGGCACTAAAGCGGGCAACCGGCATTATAGAGGTCGTGTGCTAAACGCGTAGAACGCGCGACTAAGTGTCGCGCGCAGCTTGGCAAAATGTGAGCTTCGACGAGAAAATTGTCGGCACGGGGCCTGAAGAGGTGCCTTTCTTAGCTTTCGTAAATTTATACCAATACGTACCAGGTATATGTCAGCAGACGCAGTTTTGGGTGTCGTCGTCAGTCGCTCCTTTAGGAGTTCCCACACTAAAACTATTACGGGGGATCATAGTAAATAGGGCCAAATATTGTTAGTAAAAATGGGGAGATACTTCGGTTTTTGTGTGTACCGTCGGTCCTATTTACTATGGCCCCCCGTAATAGTACGTTAAGTCTACGTCGCCTTGCGTCGGAAGGCCTGAACTTCCTTCTCCTGACGTATTTTGGTCTGATGGGTAAATCGATAGTGAGTAGAGAGTCCCGCCGATAACTTTTTATTTTTTAACCTTCCGACGGATTGGTAAAAATATAGCCTGAGCTCATCACACCTCCGCGCCAAGCGCCAATAACGCGGCGGCGCAGTGGGCCCTGCAGCAGCGAGAGTCCTTATCGTTACCCTCACCCGCCCCTCCGCCCGCCCCCTCCCTCTCCCCTCTTGCCCCCCTCCGCCAACCCCTCCCCGCCCGTGCCCCGCTATACGTGTTTGTTTATCTCCTCCCTTCGTTTGCTTCCAACACCCTACTTACATGCTCGCGTCTTTATACTGGTATAGAGAAAGATGTTCTGTTGAACCAGATAGCCGAGCTTAGGAGTACGTGCGAAGCGCTCCAAGTGTCTCAAGCCCAGGTGAGAAGATGTGCAGTGGGTGGCCCCTCTTAAGATATAACGTCTGCGCTCCATCTTCACCGACTATAGGAGACCCTTTCATGGAGTACCGCAATGAGGGAAAGCAGTATCTGCAGTAGGGGACTTCTTCAACATTAGACCTAGTCTAGGCTTCTCACTCGGCAGCGGGAGGTGTCGTGCTCGTGTACCTCTGTTGGACCCGGCACAGGTATGCACGTCAAGCTAAAGGCACGTACGAGTCAGCATCCCATCTTCTATACCCTTCCGTACCTCTGGTCGAAATACGTCGGTAGAACCCACGACTGTCAAGAGGCGTGGTCATTAAAACGTACGTTTCGTTTTGTCCTACGGACTTCGAAATGCTACGATGCCTCTACTGTTTGCGCTCCGTTTTGACTCATTTGAGGGACCCCTAACCCGGGTTTCTTGTAGGGGGGGGTAGCGCTCAGTGAGGGGCTTCAGGTCACCTCAAATCGGCCAACGGACCCTGCCTCTCGCTTGATAAAGAACCGTCGTGCATTTTTACGGCAAGCAAAGGAACCCGCCCTCGTGCCGTCCTTTCGTCCCCTGTCCCGCGTACTTTCGTATCGGTCCTCTGTACGAGACTGTTGGTCCTCTTAAAGTCGTCGACCCCCCTTCATGGGACCTGGGTCGCTTGAGTGGGGCCTAATCTGGGAAGGGACCTCGGTATATATGGGACACCATGTCCGGAACGCACTATTAGTACGAGTAGGGCCCCTTTGAAAGGGGGTGCCTGCTGTATGTACCTGGTATGTTGTTGCTTGGCGTTTTGCAAGCTACGGACACAACATCCACCACCACCACCACCACACCACCCCACCCATCACTTCCCTATTTCCTAAACTACCACCTTTTTTGGGCGGAACTAGAAGACCGCTTCGTCTTCTACTGGCACAAACAAACGAGGAACATGCCCACACATTATACGTATTACGGGGGGGGGGCATATGTAATAAGAATCAGAAGCCACGATGCACCCCAAAACCACATACCCCCCTATGTTTCTGTGTAGGCCGGCGTCCCCGTTGGCTTGGTAGGTGGTCCGCGTGCCTAGCAAGATCAATTTCGTGGGTTCGAGTCTCGCCGAGTGCTGTAGGGACTTTTTCTTGCATAAAAAATGATGAGCAGAAAGCGCGAGAGCTTGGGTTAGCAACGTTCGAGGAAAATCGACGAGCGGTGGGAATGCTGAACCGCTGAACCCCATGCACGATGAAAATGAAGGCAGGGGCAGAAGGGACGACACCTGTGACCACGGCTTGTCCAGAAGATCGCTGAGGGTAAAACTTTTTACGAGTTAGGCTGGCAAGTAAAGATGATGATGACTTAAAGGGTGCCATTTTTGTTTCTGACTATGTTCCCTTGTACTATTTGATAGTGATGGGAGTTTGAATGATAATTGAGTTCGGCACGATATCAAAGGGAACATCGAATCAATGATACGAATTCGATATCCGATATATCCAAACTTTTCGTTCAGTTTCAGCGTTAAAAATATGTGGGGATGACAAGGGGTGGAGGGGCAAAACGCGTATATATATGAACGAATAAAAAAAAAAAACGAAGCTGTGAGGCCGAAAAATTACTCAAAACTCCTATTTTCTATTTTCCAAGCTTTGGTGTGATAATTACCTGGCAGCACTATATGTAATATATAAATATTTTTTCTTCTCTTTCGAATTGTCTTTGTTTTTGTTTTTTTATTTGTTTCGTTTCGTTTCTCTAGGTGTTGGAATGTGTATGTCGTGCCTATCGTACGCAGTATGATGACATGACATTGCATTGCATACGTGGCAACGTAGTATCTCTGTGGCGTAGCTTTGTGACCACATAACTTGTATCTCTCTAGGATTGAAGAATCGGCACGGACACTAGTTGTGCTGGATGTCGACGGGTAGAAAGAACGGTTTTAAAGTGAAGAAAACAACAACAATATCGAGTTTCGGTATTTCATTTTTCGACATACAGCAGTATGAGATATATCGATAGCCGATCTTGTCATTATTTTTGAATATATCGGTGTTGGATACTCGATATATATTTCGATGTACCTGGTATGGAGATTCGATGTTTTGACATATCGAACATTTCGAAACGACATCCAACACTACCACCGTACGACCTACACTCGGATTCGAATGGTCCCACTGCTTCTTACCAATACGTGTTTTCAGTATCCGTTTCTGCGTCGTAGTTAGCTTTGTGACCACAGAACTTGTATCTCTTCTAGGATTGAAGAATCGGCACGGACACCGGTTGTGCTGGATGTCGACGGGTAGAAAGAACGGTTTAATGTGAAGAAAACAACCACAACAACAGTTCTCTGACCACAGAGCTTGTGTCTCTTGGATTGAAGATCGGGACGGACACTGGTTGTGCTGGATGTAGACTGGTAGAAAGAACGGTTTAGCGTGAAGAACACACACACTAATGTGTCGTGGGCTGTTGGTCCGTATGAAGAACACAGACAGACACACAGACACAACGTACACATATGTGTCGTTGGCTGTTGGTCCAGTTTCATCCCGGTTCGCCCCACTATCGAATGTTAGATTATTTGGTTTCTTGCATAAAACTTTGAAAAAATAATCGTGTCTTGTGAGATCGAATGTTCGAGGACGAAAAAAAATTGGGGCGCCGCCTATAGCGCCGCTCAACGAAAATGGACCGAATATGTACATGAGCAAGGTGCCAAGATTCGATCTTCCATATTTCGACATATCGCAGTTCGATGTTTTTTATACCAGGTACGTCGATACATTCGATTCGATATCCGACACTACCCTGCACCCTACACTCGGATTGGAAAGGTCCCCGTGCGCTGTTCGCCGTTGGTCCAGCTTCGTCCCGGTTTGCCTAGGTTTCGAATATCGGATTCGTTTGTTGGCCTGTTACAGCATGTTGGATTTATTTTTATTTTTTTTTCCACGTCACTGACAAAGAAGTGAGCTGTAAGCTGTGAGATCGCTCGATTCTCGAATGTTGGATTCGTTTGTTTTTTCTGCAAAACTTTGAGGAAGAAGTGACCGGTGAGAGCGGAGGCCGAAAGTTCGGGGATGAGTCACCCGACGGGGCGAAACGGGACGAATGGAGTTTTAATGGGGGGGTACGTTTGGATGAATGCATTTTATGAATTTGGCGACGACACGTATGAACCATGCATTGATAGATAGATAGGGGCAACGCGCCCAAGGGTTACCTTTTTTTTCTTTTTCTTTTCAATCATCGATCTTACTTTCTAGCTTAGCATAATATTAGGACGTTTACCCTCAGCGATTTTCCGGACAAGCCTTTGTCACAGGTGTCGTCCCTTCTCTCCCCCCCCCCCCCCCCGGCCCGATACGTGCCTTCATTTTTATCAGGCGTAGGGTTCATTCGGCATTCAATGCCACTGCTCGTCGATTTTCACGGAATGTTGCTAACTCACGCTCTGGCTATATAATAGGCCGAGGACTTGAGGGGATGTTTGCATCATGTACGAGTGTGTTATGTGTCCGTTGTCTTTTTATTAAACCGTGTTTTTTTCCCCCCCCCCCAAACGGTATCATGAGCACACCCAGTGTCCGTCCTAATTCCGCATCTGACGAGGAGATGCACGAATCATGTGCACGTACGAAGCACGAGTTCTATGGCCACAAGCTGTGAGATACCAGCAGTGTACCTGTATGCTTGTGGATACCTGGTACAATACTTGTATACACATGAAATGTATACGGCAGTCAAAGTACATACTATTCACACACCTGCTATTAATATTACGGGGGTCTATAGTTAACAGGACCTATGGCATACATAAAAGCCTATATATTTAGGTATTTTTACTAACAATATTTGGTCCTGTTAACTATGGACCCCTGTAAATAGTAATAGTATCAGGTATACTGCTGTGTGTGTATATATGCACCGTTTGTGTACCCTGAGGATATAGGTTGTTCTGGCCGTTTCCAGTTTTTTTTTTGTTCGCGTGTCAGAACCCTTTTAGTACTCCAGTCCCGTTTTCGAGACAAACCGCTTGGAACTGGAGTGGTTTGTCCCCGAATCGGGACTGCGGTACTGAAGGGGTTAATGTTCCCCGTTTTTTGTTTAATGCATCGACCGTAAGTTTGTTGTAGAGAGTGCCCTACCGAACCACAAATAAAGGTCCAAAGGCTCGAAAGTATCGTCTAGACTGTTACGGGGGACCATAGTAATAGTAAATGGGACCATATTTTGTTATTACGGGGGTCCATAGTTAACAGGACCAAATATTGTTAGTAAAAATACCTAAATATATAGGTTTTTATGTATGCCATAGGTCCTGTTAACTATGGACCCCCGTAATAGTAAAAATAGGGAAATATGTAGGTTTTTGTGCGCACCGTAGGTGTTATTCACTATGGTCCTCCGTATTACCGGAGTTCAAAGTAGCTCCATGAGCAATCATGGCGGCGGCGGGGCGGCGGGGGTATGTGTATGTATGCCGGCAATATGGGTTTGCGATACCTGGTACCAGGTGGATCGTATCGAACACGTTCTGCGTTCCATCCCCTGGCGATCCCGTGTTTTTTCATGTCGATACTCGTAGTGGAACGGAAAGTTAAAAGCATGTACGTACGTACTGCCTGGCATTGGTGTGATTTCGTAAATACATCCGATTAGAAGGACGCGTAAATTTGTCCCCTCACCAACCATGCCTCCTCTCGTCGAAGTTCATCTTATTGGGCAAAAGCTGCGTGTGATGCTTCTTATCCCGGGATGTCGAATATCGCAATCGTACACGTATATATCGAGCTTGATTCCGATATCGATGTCGAACCCTCCTCTACGTGTTAGACGTGTATTAATGATATATTATGTCGAAAATGTGTTGTTTTTTTTTTTTTTCCCCGTCTATCGGTGTCGGATCGAACTCGATTGCGATATATCGATTTATCCATCACCAACCGGCACACATGCTTGTACCAGGTACCAGGTGCCTGGTATATTTTAAGCAGTAGCACGCAATTTACAGATTTATGAGTTTTCGAAGGAAAAAAAAATCGATCTCACAAAAGCGTCGTACGAATATGAGGTATATTTTGAAATTTCTATGACTGCACCTCACACGAAAATTCCCCCATATGGTAGAAATGACCGCAACGAACAATCAGCGCCTGTAGCCCTCTAGGCCTTCTGTCCCCCTCGCGCCGTCCGCTCTCGCGTAAACTCATCTGCGCCGTCCTTCCGGTAGGTAGGGATTGCAATTAGGGGATGCTATTTCTGTCTCATTTCGAGGTTGCAGTTAGGGATTGCTTTGAGGGGTTGCATTTCGTAGATTTCGTAGCCCGCACGTCTCTCACTGAGGGGGCTCCTCAATGCAGTAGATCTTTTACGACTCGTTCGATATCTGATCTGATTGGCTAGGGCCAGGGTTATGGTTGTTCTGATTGGCTTAGGCGTATTCTGATTGGCTTAGGCCTGCCATGTGAACCCGGATTTTGAGTTACTGTAGGACCATCGATTATTATTATTATTATTATTATTATTATTATTATTATTATTATTATTATTATTATTATTATTATTATTATTATTAATAGGAGGGACAGAGAAAAGGAAGACGAGGAAAAACAAGGGGAAAAAGAGAGAAATATAGAAAAACTCGGCAGTTGTCGTCACGGCTTTTGAAAATTGTATTTGTCAGAGTCGGTCGTTGGGTGAGAGGCAAGAGTTCCTCAACCGAAAGAGTTGTCAGGGGCGGTGTGGCGACGCCAATGTGGCGACGCCAACGTGGGGGCGGTGCCTCTTGGTAGGTTCTCTCGTGTATGGTAGTAGTGGTGTGGAGGACCACACCGAGGTGGTGGGGTGGTGACCTCCAACGGTCTACACGCCGAACGGGGGGACAGACCCTTGGGTTGTGGCCTTGAAATTGGGTGTAAATGAGGCACAGACCCTTGGGTTTTGGCCTTGAAATTGGGTGTAAATGAGGCACAGACCCTTGGGTTGTGGCCTTGAAATTGGGTGTAAATGAGGCGGTACTATGTAGGGGAAGGGGGGCCTGGTTGGTATCCATGCAGAAGCTTCAGCAATAGTAGCTGCTACCGCTATTTTCGGGGGACCGTAGTAAATAGGACCAAATATTGTCAGTAAAACTAGGTAAATATATGGGTTTTTGTGTGTACCATGGGTCCTATTTACTATGGTCCCCCCTAGTAGATCCCCTACCGTAGCGTGCGTCTTTTTTTTTTCTTCTTTTTTTCTGTTTTTTAAATCTGTCCTCTCTTACGTATACTCGAGCACCCATGCACGTGCACCTCCCGATAACACGATCGAACGCACACACTTCAGGAAAAAATTATCTTGAAATTCTCCTCGTACGTGTTTCCCTCTTTCCCCATAAATATTTCGCGCAGCAACTGGCGTCTACGCAGGGCACCACCGCGCCTGACCCTGCTGGTTCCGCCCCTTCTCAGCACACGGCACCCGCAACCGACGCCGCCGCGCTCTGGGCCGACGCTTCGTCTCCCGCCGCCCCCTCCCCCCCTCCCCCCATCTACCGCCTCCATCGCCGTCCCCACCCCCGCCTTCGCCTCGGCCACTGCCCCCGCTCCCCTCCCCGTCGCCGCCTCCGCTTCGGCCGCCACCTGGGCCGCCCCCCCCACCGCGGCTGTTGGAGGGGGTGTGGATGAAATGCCTAGTTCTGGAGGCACGCAAGCCCTCTCGAATACGTTGAAAGCTATCATGGGGACGGTGGGGGGAAGCTCGGGCTCCTCGTCGCCGGCCCCTCCTCCCCCCTCCTCTGGTGCCGTCGGTAGTCGGCCGACCGCGGGTGCTGTGGCGCCGCGGGCCACCAGCAACACGCAGGGCTTGCACGCGCGGACAGACACACCAACGGCTACGGCTGCTGCTGCTGCTGCTGCGGCAGTGGGTGGGGCTGCGGAGGTGGCGGCGGCGGCGGCGGCGGCGGCGGCGGCAGCGGCAGCGGCGGCGGCGGTAGCGCCCGCCGCAGCCACCGCAGCCTCCGGCGAGATCAACAGCAGCGCTACTGGTCGAGGTGGCATCGGTGACATCGCCCCTACCGCTGTCAGGGATGTAGCTTTGTCGTGGCAGCAGCAGCAGCAGCAAGAAATGGAGGCGGGAGCGGTGGCGGGGGCGGGGGTGGGAGTGGCAGCGGGGGCGGAGGGGGGGCCGGCCAGGGACATCCCCCAGCTGCTGCTGGAGAGGGGGGGGCGCATCAGGATAACGCAGCTGTGGGAGGCGTACCAGGGCCGCTTCGGGGAGACCCCGTACACTCTCAAGGATTTGTTCGGTGAGTTGCTTTGTTTTGTTTTGTTTTGTTTTGTGTGTGTGTGTGTGTTTTTTTTTCGTATGCTTGGTTAGCTGGCTATTTGGTTGTTTTGTGTCGTGTGTGTTCGTTTGTCTGTTTGTTCGATTGTGTGTCTTGTTTGTTCGCTTGGTTGCTTTCGCGGCTCGAGGACGAGCAAACAGATCACACCCTGTACAACTACTTTTAGTTCCATTTGCAACACCAGACAACTACTTGTTCAGGAAGTCGCGCAAATGGTTGTCAGGAGACAACTGCTTTTCAGGAAAGTTGAGCAAATAGTTGCCTGGCAGACAACTACTTGTTCAAGAAGTTACGTAAATAGTTGCCTGGCAGACAACTACTCCTCAGGAAAGCTGCGCAAATAGTTGCCTGGCAGACAACTACTTGTTCAAGAAGTTGCGCAAATAGTTGCCTGGCAGAAACTACTCCTCAGGAAAGCCGCGCAAGTAGTTGCCTGTAGACAACTGCTCTTCAGGAAAGCTGCGCGAATAGTTATATATCCAGGACAACTATTGGGTAGTAGCAGCCGTGCGCAACCACCATTCGTATTTGCCCAGCGGTAGTTGTACAGGGTGTTTACAGATGGAGCGGGCAGCACAACGCATTGCCGGGTGTAAAATTGCTTATTGGGTGGTTGGGGCGTTTAAAGATCGCTGTTTTTTTTTTCGCCTGAAGCGCACCACGATGGAAGTGCCCTGCGCGCCGGGGGGGGGGGGGGGGGGGGGGGGGGGGGGGGGGGGGGGTGCAAACGGACAAGAGCTTTCGCCCCGTTGTCTACCCTTACGCTTGTTGTGCTGGTCACGTTTAATGTGGTGAGCAGTCGCTACCTCGGAGGCCGAGACGGAGGGAAGGCAGTTGGTGCCGTCGCGCAATAATCGTGTCACGTGGTTTGCCTGTTCCCGGGGGCGGTAGTACTCAGGACCGACGGTGGACCCGAACAGCATGTATCCTCCCATGTTTACACATCATACCTGGTATTGGGTTCTGATTACTGCAGCATGTACCCCCGAAATATTTCTTTCAGCTCTCCCTCGTTCTCTCCCATCCCCCTCCTCTTACCCTCCTTTTCCCCCCCCTCCTCCCCTCCCTTCACTAGCATTCCGGTAGCGAAAAGTCCCTATTGCAATGTATGGACACAACGTAATGAGCCCCCAACTGTTGGAGGTGTCTCTATTAGGAGTAAGAACGGTGCTCCGTCTGGAAAAGGAGGCGTGGTCAATGGTCAAATGACTAAGGTTAGCAACAAATGAGTACGCCCCACCCCCCCTCCCTCCCTCCCTCCCTCTCTCTCTCTCCCTCCCCCTCGTTCTCTCCCTCCCTCCCGCCTCCCCTCCCCCCGCTCCCTGTCGTAACTCCACGACCGCCTCGAATTATTGAAGCTATGGTGAAATCCGGAGCTATCCCGGGCGTGGTGCACGAGCCCCCCGCAGGAATACGCCTCCTTCCTTCCGCCCCCGCATACCAGCAGCAGCGCGAACACTTGCAGGCGAGCCTTAGCCGAGCAGCGTCGTCGACGTACAACGCGGAGAGAGCCGGAAGGGACGCGGCAGCGGCGGCGGCGACGGCGGCGGCAGTAGCTGGCCTGCAGAGCGTGGAAGGGAAAGCGGGAGTCGCTTCCGGTGAGGGCGCTGCCGTCGAAAATCGGGGTTCTCTTCCGGACGCTGAGGGTGGAGCGGCGGCGGCGGCGGCGGCCGGCTCTCCTGGTTGGAGCGAGCAAGAGCCGCCGGCTGCTGAAAGAGCGAACTATCGGGGAGCGGGAGACGGTCTAGAAGGCGAGCGTGGTTACGATGATGGTGGGCGTCAGGGGGGCGCGGTGGGTGGGTGTAGTGAGACCGCTGGTGGTGGTGGTGGTGGTGATAATGGCTACGCCGGGGCTGCTGTCGATGCGCACAGCAGGCCGCGGACGCCGGTGGCGGTTGACTGGAAGGAGCTGAACCGTAACCTGAACTTTTTGCTCAAGGAGGAGGGGGCCCTAACCGGGGGCGAGCTGAACGTTCGATTCACCCAAACTTTCAGGAAGGTATGCGTTTTTTGTGTAGTAGTGTCGAAATACAGCAGTGTGGGTCCACGAATATTGAAGAACATAATACAAAGCAGTAGCATAGCGGGTACCAGGTAAGGCTCACTTTTTAGAGGGCGATACGAAAGCTGGACTTTGAGAAAATCTTGCTTAGCGGCGAGCTCCGCATTACATCCTATGTTTTATGGCCGATGCCCAAAGGGTTGTTCAAAGATGGTTGTCACAATAAGGTTGTCGGCGGCGCTTGTAGTGGATGTTTTACGCCGATTGAGGGCGCTCGCTCTTGCTTGTCCCTGTTGACGGAAAGCCGTCAATGGCAGCTGACCCTCCGGAAAGTCGCCAACAAAAACCTCCGAGCAATTCTCCACACTAAAACTACAGTAGTATTATGTATGTGATTTCAAAAGAGGCCTTGACAGATCAAAACTCTGGATTCTGCTGAAAGAGAAGGGGGCGGCGCTTCGACCGGACTCGAGCTAATCGTCCGCTTCACGCGAAAAATTTCACACATGCTGTCGGATAGATCAGATAGATCAAATAGATCGGACAGACCAGATGGATTAGATAGATCAGGTATGAATAGGTCAAATAGATCAAATAGATCAGATAGATCCGGCAGATGAAATAGATCAGATAGATCAGACAGATCAAATAGATCGGATACATCCTAACCTACCATTATGAAATGTTGTGCAGGATGCGCGTTTACATAGTAGCCAATCCAGGAAACACGCACTGGGTCATGCACAATATGCGGCTCCCACCCGCCAACACGAGCTAGATCACACAGATCAGGAACCTATCTGCCGTGAGGGATCTATACCAAGAACTGTGGGAATGGATGATCTGTAGATGATCTGTCCATTGTGTGAATGTTTCGAAAGGTGTGCGTAGACCAAGGGTACGATAGGGGGATAAAATGTTTTGGTTCCTTTTTATGTGAGCGGCTCAGGACAACTCACGTCCATATCGACCCAGCGTTCTGTCCCAACTCCTCTCCTTTTTACGATGCCATTTTTTGTATCCCCCCCCCCGTCCCCACCCGCAGTACCCCCCCCCCCCCCCCCCCCCCCCCCCCCGACCCGCCTGAGGCCTGCACAGGCCTCAACCCAGCATCGGCTAAATGGTTGAAATATGATTGACTTCAAATCCGAACCCTATAATCATACTTAGCTTGAAGACGCTAACCCTAGCCCTAACTAGGGTTCGATATCTGCCCCGAAATCGTGCCATGCGGGGAGTTGCATGTTGAGAGCGCAGGCGGTACCGATCTCGCCGCATCTGCTACTGTACGCCGCCGTCTTCCGACCGGAAAATTCTCGGAATGCTGATGCAATGAGGAGTTAGTGTGGATCATCAACATGAACCATTTTTCCAAACCGGGGCCAATAACCGGTAAGCACCTGCTGACCCGCCTCTGCCCGACCGCTCACCGTCCCCGTCCGCTCTGCGTACCAATTAATCTCGAAACGCGTTTTTTTGCCGTTGTTGTTTCAGTCACCGTTCTTGAACGGCGTTCCGCTACGGTACGCCGTTTCCGCCGGGTGGCTCCGGGGTGTCTGTTTCGACCTTTCGAACAAGACCTACAACCTCGTCGTCAGAGTCCCCCCTGAGAGGAGAGAGGACCCCCCCGAGGGGGCCGGCCCTCATCCTCCCCGCTCTGGCAACAGGTGCGTGCGCCCCGCGCTTGTCTGCTCTACATGGGCGTTTTTTCTCTCGAGTCCCCAATGTCTGCCTGGTCGGTGAAAACCCGACGCGCTCCGTCCCGGCATTGTAGGGATGCGAGGGTCTATGGTCATTCGACTGCGGCCATGTATGATATTGAGTACACCCCCCCCCCCCCCGAGTGACTGAGCTGGAAATGTTGCCGCTCGAGTGTCTGTCTGCTGCTGGTCGGTGAAAACCCGACGTGTTCCTTTTTTTTGGCACTGCACGAATGCACGAATGCACGGATGCAAGGGTCTACTTCGAGGTACCTGGTATGGTCTTGAGACTACGGCCATGCGTGACAGTGAGTACACCTCCGCGCCCCCCCCCCCTCCCCCTCCCCCAAAAAAGGAAAGAAAAGAAATCCGGGAATTTGGTCTTATTTAAGCGGTCGTGGACTGCTTTTTTCTGTAGGGCTGTGAGTTGGATGAACTTGAAATCCGGGAATTTGGTCTATTATTAAAAGCGGTCGTGGACTGCTTTTTCTGTAGGGCTGTGAGTTGGATGAACTTCACTAGGTCACCACTTTTGGTGGCGAAAGTAAGCCCGCATTGAAGAACGCTGAGTTCGCACAGGGATGTGCGATCGCTTTTTAGCTTTCGATTTTTCCAGAAAACGGCAAGGTTAAGGCTAAGTTGCCGGTACCGAGCCAAAAGGTGATTTCGTGAATATCTGGCCGAGAGAGTGAACCATCCGAAAATGTAGTGTTCGACTTCACATATTCAACACCCTTGCCGTTGTTAAGAGAAGAGGAGCGCGGAAAAACGACCACACCCCTTGTGTGCGAACTCAACTCTCGTTGCAGTGTTTGGCCTGACTTTTTGTCATCACAAAATCGAACGCGCCGGTCACAGATACAAAGACCCAGAACTCCGCATTTTTTTTTTCCGGGCGCAACTATTAATATTAATAACTTTATTACCTATCCAACTACCAACTAGTCGGCGACTCATGGTCCAGCGAAAACAGGCCTATCTGTAGTACCTAGCCTACTAGAAGCTAGTCGGCGGCTGTTAGAACGTCAGCCAACAGCCTACCCGCCCGACTAGAACCAAGTCGGCAACTTGTAGACAACCAAATCAGAGCCCTAATTATGATACCTGGCCAACTAGACACTAGTCGGTGACTTACAGTAAGCCAGCTTACAGCCCTAGTTTTGCCGATTTTACCCCTTCTAGGACTGCAGTCCCGCTTTGGGGACAAACCGCTCAAATTTTTAAATAGTATCTCCCGCCATCGGGACTGCCGTCCTACTGCTGCCTCAGGGCCAGCTCACGTGACACTTCCGCGAATTGTGCCGCTGGTTCTTGCGCACGAATGCTACTCCAAGGCACACGAGCGCGGCTTCGCCGCTTTTTTTTTTTTTTTTCCCCTGAAAAACAAATTGCGGCCCCCCGTAGCCCTCTCTACAAATACCGAAAAAATCTAGCCTTCCAAGTTTATTGCGCCCAAAATCGTGGGTACAGTTCTATGGGGTTTACTTAACGCGTGTCGTTTTGATGCTGTGTCTAGTGTGTGCGGGGGTTCTAACACACGGTAAACGCTGTATATGTACTGGACTAAGCAGTCGTGGACTGGATTCCTTGCAGAGCTGTGAATAGCCGATTTAATTGTACGATTGAATCGACATCGGAATAGTCTAACGATGTATTCATAACGTATTTTACCAGCTATGTTGGCCCCGTCGCCAATGGGGGCGGGGGAGGCGAGGGGGGGGGGGGTGCTTGGGGCTCGCTGCGCTCGTTCGATCTGCACTCGAAATTCAAGCGAGCAGACTGATGTACAGTAGTATATTTCATCAATCAGCTTCGCCGAAAACCGATTTAGATTATTTCTAACGTTCTGTCCGAATTAACAGCCCTGCCCTCTCTGACTTTACCGGCGGTCCTTCAGGGCAGCTCTCGCATCAGTCTCGCGCAAGGCGCCGCTGGACGTCACTCACGAATCGGGCGACATCGACTGGAAAAAGCTTTCTAAGGAGTTCCAACAGATACTTACGCCGGGCCCGCTGGAGCCGAAAGACCTTCACGCGCAGTACCACCGGAGTTCAATAAGGTGTGCGGGGTGGATGGAGATGGGGACGGATTTATTAGGAGCGAAGCGAGTTGCTAATTTACACGGCCGCCTGAAATTTGGGGCGTGCCTTGATTTGGCATGCCTTATTTGCGAGCTGGCTGAAGCAGGAGATCCTATTGGAAATATGAAACCGGAGATCCTGTTGGGAATATGAAAGTCGGACATCCTGTAGGAAATATGAAATTCGGAGATCCTGCAGGAAATTTGATAGTCTGAAAGATCCATCTATGGAGAACGTGAAAGTCGGAGATCCTATAGAAATTGTGAAGCCAAGAAATGTGAAGCTGGAGGTGCTATCAGAAATGTGAGAGCCAAATATCCTGTAGACAATACGAAAACCGGAGATCCTATAGGAAACAGTAAACCCGGAAATCCCGTAGGAAATGTGAAAACCGGAGATGCGATAGGAGGCATGAAAATTGGATGTCTCATGGGAAATATTGAAAACAGGAGGTCGTTACAAGTAAAGGAAATGTGAAAGCCGGAGAGGAAATGTGAACCTGGACATTATATAGACAATATGAAAGCCGGAAGTCCTATAGGAGATGTGAAATCAGGAGATCCTACTGCGTAAATAGGAAATATAGATGTCGGAGATCAAATATGAAGGTCGGAGATCCCATGGGAAATATGAAAGTCGGAGATCGTGTGAAAAATACCGGAGATCCTTGGAGGAAATGTGAAAGCCGGAGAGGAAATGTGAAGCCGGAGAGCCTATAGGGAATGTGAGATCCTATAGGAAACATTGAATTCGGAGATCCTACAGGAAATATGAAAGTCGGAGATCCTATGGGAAATATGAAAACTGGAGGTACCGCAGGGAATTTAAGACCGGAGATCCTCATAGACGATATGGAAGCCGAATATCCAACAGACAATATAAAGGCCGAAGATCCTTTAGGAATGAAAGCCGAAAATCGTATATGTAATCTGAAAGCCGGAGATCCTACAGAAAGTATGAAAGCCGAAAATCCTATAGAAAAATTAAAGCCGGAGATGCGATAGACGATATGAAGCCGGAAATTAAATAGAAAATATGAAGCCGGAGATCCGCCCCTCATACGTCCCAAAACCTATCCTATCGATAATATGAAAACCGGAGATCCAATAGGAAAAATTCTTGTGCAGCCGGAGATCCGCGCCTCATACGTCCCAAAATCTCCTCGATAAATGTGTTTTGTTGTACGCCTTCCACCAACGAACGCTATGGACGACAGGAACCTTCTTTCCTGGCTTTTTATACCCTAGGTTCGGACCATCATCCTTTTGCCCCCCCCCC
This sequence comes from Macrocystis pyrifera, assembly GCA_031763025.1. Taxonomy (NCBI): domain Eukaryota; class Phaeophyceae; order Laminariales; family Laminariaceae; genus Macrocystis; species Macrocystis pyrifera. Next base: position 6,234,545 of record JASSKH010000012.1, read on the forward strand.
CCCCCCGCTTGATCGGAGCTCCGTCTCGAAGGGAATGCGTGGTCAATATTCTAATCGCTAAGGCAAGCAACTAATGAGTACCCCCCCTCCCCCTTCGCGCTTGGTCCGCGTCCTTTCCCCCCCTCTTCTGGCCACGTCACCAGCAATTGTTCGTCGGCAAGGGCTACTCAATGCGGCAAGCAGTCGCGGAAGGCCTTCTAGAAGGCGTGATTTTCGAGCGGCACACGCACCGACTCAAGCGCGGCACACGCACTGACTGAAGCGTAGGTAGAACTCGCGCCGACTGACAGAGAAGACGCACGGTCGGACTGAAGCGCGGCACCCACAAACACCGACTGCACGAAGCGCGCATGGTTCGAGGAGGAGGAAGAGGAGGAGAAGATGATAATGATTGTCGAAGAACGAAAAGGCCTTCTTACTTGAGCGCGATACACGCATTGACTGAGTGGAGGGCGCATGGTTCCAGGAGGAGGAGGAGGAGCAGATGGGAAGGCCTTCAACTTAAGCGCGACACGCACACGGGCTGATGAAGAGCGCATGGTTCGAGGAGGTGGAGAAGATGATTGTCCATAAAACGCACTGGCGCTGTGGCCGCTCTCTGCCCCGACTCAAGCGCGGCACATGGTCGGAGGAGGACAATGGCGTAATAATATGCAGCTGATCCATCCGTATGCATCTTATTCTGAGACAGCCCATGAACATCACATTCCAACAGGTGGCTGCGCCACAGACTGGCACTGCCGCCGCCGCTGCTCTCTCTCGCCGCCGGCGGGCGAACGCCCATTGGAATTTCGTCGACGCGTTTCTTGAGCGGCGGGGCATCAGCCGCATCGGAGCGCTCTCGAGACGGTCATTGTTCTTCCATTATTTTGCCTTCGCGCTGAGTGCTGTTTTCACAAAGGCCACGGGATTTTGCTGCCATTCGGTTGCGTCAGGCACGGTGCAGAGGCGAGGCGAAGCGAAGCGTTTTTTGCACGCATGGGACACATCACAGATCCCCTTTTCGTAATTTTGAACTCTTCGGAGGCACAGATATACAGATATCTGATTTGTGTGACCTGTACACGATCTAGATAGTTTTTGTTGTCGGGTGGGATTTGCAAGATCTGTATGACGCGGCTCTTCTTGCGCACATTTTTCGCTGGGTGGGATCCATTAATAGATGGTGCGGCTCTTGCACGGCTTTCTCATCACGGCAAACTTACATTATCTACGGTAGGTGATCTACTGCAGAACGTGATTTTGTGGGATGAGTTAAATTTTTGTTTCCAGTTGCGTCAGAGGCATGTGCAGTGATCACGAATGAGGGGGAACTATGTCTTTAGTTGCTGTACGAAAACGGACCCGCCGCGCGAAGATGGGGCCGCCGGGCGCGCGGTTAGGTTGTGTCTCTCGACCAAGAATCCGGCTGCGGGCATAAAAAAAAATATGGTAAGACATCAGGTGGTGTGGTAATTTTGATGCAAGCGAGGCTGTTGCCCGCGACGATGCCTGCCCGCCGAGGGTTCGACCGACTCGGGAAGCCTGAGAAGGCAGGGGGGAGTGCCGTTGTGGAAAATGAGCGCATAGAACCTGCATGGTGTTTGTCGGGCAAAACTCAAACCCCGGTGTATTTTATGTCGTCGGGATCTTGTTTCTTTCACGTTTAAAACGAACTGCACCTGCTTTCTAGAGAAGCACTTGGGATTAATTAGGGTATTGAGACATTTTTGTTGTTGTTGCGGTGGTGGCGTCGCCGCGGACGCCATGAAGTATAGTTTAGTTCATGCCTGACGTTGATTTCGCGCAGGGAGGCGTACCGGTTGTTGGGGTTGGTTTATATTGGCCTTGTGTCGAGGTAAACGGACATAATAACCTGCCAATAGGAAATTCCAGCGTGATGTTGGTCCCAAGAGGGGCCTCGAGAGGACGTGAATTCCTTGCTCGGTAGCGGTAGTATATCAATCGTTCCACAAGGAACAGCGATTAGTACCTTGACCCTACAAACGGTGAATACCTACCAGGTATGTGGTTGACTTCATTACGCCAATGTTTGGTTTTGTTGACCCTGGGTTATTTCCGGAGGGTTGCTTGCTGCGTCGGGATCTGGTGGGGCGGTTTTTTGCGGGCGGTCGGGCTGTAGGAAATAGCCTCTCAGTTGGTTGAAGTTACGTCGACGGCTTATGCTAATGGTTCTTTCACATCAATTCTGGCGGAAAGTACCCTACGCGAGAAGACACGTGCGTGTACGTGGGTGTTAATGTTGCACGTATCTCATTTTTTCTAGTTCGTTCAAGGGCAACACGGGTAGCAGCAGGGGCAGTGCGTCACGAGACAGTCTTTAAAACGGGCGGTTATCCGTACGCAAGGGAGGGGGTAGTATTTACAGTAGTCGTATCAATGATTCGGAATCGACTGGGCGACAAGTTGAACGGTTCGTAGTGTACGCAGTTTTATCATATCGCACCGGGATCGATTTGCCGTTAGATATGGCGTTTTTTCTATGTTTCGGCGGATTAGGACGTCGTTGTACACAAGGAACAGCTTTTGGGTTGTTGGGTGTCAGGTAGCTTATATGTTTTGACGGGCTTCAGAGCTATGACAGAGCCTCTGGCGGTGCGTGGTGGTGTGGTCTAGAGCTTTAGCGCTTTAGGTTATCGTTGATGCTACCTGGTGTGTTGTTGAATATTGTTCGGGCCCGTATACGTCGACCAATTCCGCGAGAAGTGCAACTTTACGCACCTCGGACGAACCATCGATTCCTATTTCATTGTCTAGATATTGTAGGGCAGATCTGCTCCCGATATTGTATGATCTACGAGCTCATGTTCCCGGATGGGACCTGTTAATCTGAATAATATACTGTAGCACATGTTTCCTGAGTTAGATCTGTACTATTCAGGTCCTGCACAATATCTCACAACGGCAGGTGAGGAACTAGAATGTCTACAGGAGATAGATCACGATCTGTCTGAGATCTTAAACCATACGAGCCGTCCAAGAACTCGCAGCAGCAGCAGCATAAGAAAAAGCAGGTTGCGCGCGAGTCGCGCAGTCCCTATATAACGTTGCGCCTCGGCGACATCCCTTTGACCCCAGTAGCCCAGGTTGCTTGCGGGATGGCCGATTATTGTTTACGGCATTTCGTTTCGACACGTTTTCCATCTGGAGTCCCAAAGGGGATAGTCGTGGTACACATCATAAATTGGTCGGGTCGGTTGTTTTTGGTTGGGACGGCCCATCAGGGATTGCTACAACGTAACACGGCCGTGAATTTCAAGTCTGGAGGCTGGAGACTCGTACTATACGTGGAAGACATTTGAGTGCAGCATCAAAATTAGTCGACAGCCCACTCTGCGGGATGCCCCTTCTTCGCTTGACTCTCAAAGTTTGTTGTCCGGGCTAGTGTGCATTAGCAGCACGGCAACAATTTTGCACCCCTCGACAGCGTCACACACACCAGGTATCGTCGGCTTCGGCTAAGTATCAGCACGAGCGGTGCAGTGTGCACGACAAACTCTGTGTGTTCCCGACTGCCCCCTGGGGGCCTCCTAAGCTGCCGCGCACAGCAGCAGAAGCAGCGCATTTTGCGGTTTGCCTCCATCGACCGATTACGTGCGCCAGCAAATCCTCGAGAGTTGGTCTACGTGTTTTTTGCATTCATGCTGTAAGCGTTTGAGTATCGGGCTTTCCGAAGCCAACACCCGTGTGTGAATTACAGATGGACACCAGGAGCGATTCGCCAGCCCTCTTCACCCCTCTGCCAGAAATAGCGGAAAAGGCTGCCACGTCTAGGAAGATATCTTCCCGTTTTCCCCGTCACGCTGTGATCTATTCTATTACTACCCTTGTGTGGCTGCTGCTGCTGCTGCTGCTGCTGCTGCGGGCACTGCTACACTGCCCAACTCTCTGCTGGTGCGCCACCCTGCTTCTTGTCTTGTGTGGACGGTGTACAATGTGAATTTCCCATTCGCTAGAGTATGCGTTCTAATTCCTTGGGTTCATCGTGCGTAAAGAACAGCAGGTTATGAGCCTCGTCATAGAAAAAAAACACTCCTATAGGGGTGCAAATGTACGAATACACCTGGTATAGTTCCCCAGTTAAGGAGCCACGTTGGCCAGAAAACGTTTCGGTCCAAACGTACCCCCCCCCACCGCCGTGGCACATGCCTTTGGGTTCAAGGTGAAACAAGAAGCTCAGAAACGCAGGGGGGGGGGGGGAGGGGGGTACTCATGTCATGCATGGCCGTAGTCGTACGACTATATACACGCAGGGGGGGGGACGGGGACGTACTCATTTGTTGCTTGCCTTAGTCATTAGACCGTTGACCACGCATCCCTTTCGGGACGGAGCACCGTTCCTACTCCGAATAGAGACACCTCCAACAGTTGGGCGCTCATTCCGTTGTTTCCATGTTACATAAAAACTTTATTTTGCTAGTCTTGTCCCCTTCTTGTTTAGCTGCCTGTGGCCACCATCTATCTCCTAGGATAGCGATCATTTTCTAGCTGCTATCTATTACGGGGGTCCATAGTTAACGGGACCAAATTTTGTTAGTAAAAATAGGCAAATATATAGGTTTTTATGTGCACCATAGGTCCTGTTAACTATGGACCCCCCGTAATAGTGTATCAAACTCCTCCATGTCACATTTGCGTGGGGAAGGAAAAGAGCAGGGCTGTTCACGGGTCAAGACCCGACCCACCCGCGGGCCGGGTAAAAAAAAAAAATCGAATCTTATCTGTCGGTTCGGATCGAGTCGAGTCAGGAAGTATTCAAACTGACGGGTCGGGTCGGGTCGGATCGGGACGCTTGCTAGGATGGGGGTGGGACGTTTGGGAATTTTTTCCCCCGGTTGACGAGGCTCCTCAACCCAGCAACTACCTAAAATCGCTGGGATACCTTTCAGTTTGTGCTTTACGATACCTAGCCCATGGAATTGACGACGAATCGGGCGGCGCTTTCAGTTTTTATCGACGCCGGTGTTGGAGTGAAGTATATACCTCCTCGATCGCAGAGCCTAGGAAATATCAGGGTGTACTTCTATCGTAGCATGTATCTCGGGTGACCCTTTCCCGACCCGACCCGACCTGACCCGCGAGGTTTGACCCGACCCATGATCAGCCCTGGAAAAGATAGCCACCATCGAAGAGCTTCTCGACTCGGCGACAGGGTCTCGCGTCCAGATATTGCATACTGTTAATCGTAGAGTGGTAACGGGGCACGAGGCTGCCTCATACTTGGAATATGCCGTGTGCGTTCGAAGTCATGATACCTGATACCTGATACCTGGTATCTGGAGCGTTGCTATACAGGTGGCCTGGACCCTCAAGGCGGGCGCAAAACAATCCTTGTGGATACTTTGAAAAACGTAGGAAACGCCACGAGGTGTCGACACTCGAGTCGGTGCTGTATTTTCAGTGTCTCCACAAGGATTTGTATACGCCCACATTGTGCTACATTGTCCAATGTCTCCAGAAGGATTGGATTGTTTTACGCCCACAACGTGCAAGGGGGGTGTGCCGCCGCCCGTGTAGCCATATCGAAAAAAACCAACTTGGTACCGAGAGCGGTATGGTTCCACGCAAACCCGTGTGTTTACTCGACCTAAGGTGCGATGCTATCATGAGTACGTAGCCAATACTTCAGCGAAAATTATAAATGGCGTCATGTTCGAAGGGGTGAGGGGAAGAATCATCCAGATTTTTTTTTGGTGAGTTTCGCGACCGAGAGCGGGTGTTGGACGTAACGGTATATAGTGAAGCCACTGGTTTGCGGATTTTTGAACGCATAGCCGCTGTGTGTGTTTCCTTCTTTCTGTTGTACAGCTAAAAATGTGATATGTGCGCCACTCTCCTGGGGCGATCAGCGGAGGTGAACGTTTCTCCTGTGAATTGCTGCTCACACGGGATGTTCACTCTGATTCTACCCGACAAAATAACGCGACACGTAATCTGTCCACGAGCCGTTCGCCATCATCATACCATGCATATTACTGTAGGTACTCCGTCTACAACAACATGGTGCGCGACCTGCAGCTCGTTGTACCATCGCCCTAATGGTGCCCTGAAAAATCGCGCGTGTCGGTCCGTTCGCATACGGACTACAGGTAGTACAACATAAGTCTCTCCATTGCTACCCCACAGTCCTTCCATAGCGGACACACAGTTCCTCCATGGCAACCACGCAGTTGCCCCAAAGCAACCCCACCGGATTGCGGTACAGACGATTCTAAACGCCCCTCCATATCAGCCATACAGTTGCACCATACATAGCGACCACGCGGCTGCTCAATAGCAGCTACACCACGAATAGTTGCTCTCAAATAGCGCCCGCATCGAATTTCGTGTGCTCTCCGAGGCATGTTGCGCAGACTATTTCACCCGTCGTCGGCGCTGCTGCACTTGGAACAGTGGAAGACTGCCTCCAGCCCCTTGCCCAACCTTCGCCCCTCGGGGACGCACGAGCTGTGGTGCTGACGCGAGCAGCCACTGCAAGTAATCATAAGGCCGTATGGGTTGTCGCCGCAGGAAGGGCAGGCGTCCGGAGCGCAGGAAGGCGAGGATGTTCTGCGGTGGACAAGACCTTTTTCTGAGGCGATTTCTGCGTTCCTTGATCCCCTGGGGCTCTTTGTGGTTTGGGGAGAGGGGGGGGGGGGGTGAGCAGCCGTGGTGGTTTCAGGGAAGGGTTTCCCTTTTGCGTGTGGCGTTTTTGTGCTTGTAAGGTCTGCGCGGTCACAGCGAATTTAAAGAGAGGCTTCTCTCTTGCATAATATGGGGTTCCTGTACTTGTGGCGGGGGTGACTGTGTGGGATGGAGCGCTCTTGATTTTAACCAAACGACATAGCTGGTAGACGACGTAGATAGTTTCCGCAGTGTGAGTAGACGACTTTGAGCGGTACTATAGTATAGAGCGCGTATCCAAATCGCGTGCTGTGCCGATTTTCGCTTACAGTGTGGTACAATGGTGTTTGTATGAGCGAGAGCCGATGGCCATCATTAGGGTATGCCTGGTATTAATACCTATTAATGGAGACTGTCTGAACCGATAGTCGAGCTTCCGCTATTGACGACAGGTGACAATCGTTCACCTTGGCAGGAATACAGCTTTCAACCGCAAAATAATGCGGGCGACGGATGGTGCTAGTATCCCGGGAAGTCCCGGTCGCAGAAATTCCTCCAATGTCGTTGAAATGGCCGTTGACTTCTTTGCTCGACCTCTTCGTGCCGCTTCCCGGAAAAGGCGTGCTTGCCACAGTCGCATCCCTCCTCCCCCCTTCTTGCCAGCTTTCGGCCGCCGCCGACCTCGCCACCTTGCGATCATCGCCATTGTCTAGCGGACGTAGCCTTGACCTACGCCTGGAGGATTCCTGCGCATCACCACCACTACCACCATCGCCACGACTTCCACCACTGCCACCACTACTGCGGCCGCCGTCGCCGCCGCCGCCGCCGCCACCACCGCCACCACCACCCCCCCACCGCCGACGCTGTCAACGTTGTCGTTGTCGTTGCCACCTTCCACATCAGGGACATCGTTCGCTTTATTCTCCGCGCCATCCCCACCTCCCGCGTCCCCGTTCCCTGCACCAGCGCCTACGGTCGTCGTTGAAGGGCTTCCGAGGGGACCGCGTCTGACCATGCTTGCTCGTGCGGAAAAAGATGAAGAAGACAGGGTGCATTGTATGTCCCTACTTGACGTTTCCTCGGGGTCTTCCGTCACACGCTTCTTCGAGAGGGACCAATCGGTAGACACTGCGGTGGCTTCTCCGTGTGTTGATTGCGGCGATTTCGTTGCTTCTGGCATCGGGTGCACCCTGCTGGACGGGGCGGGGGCGGCCAACCCCCTGTTCCCCGGAGATAAAATGCCTCTGTCTTTTGACATACGGCCAGGTAGAGCTTCCGTGTAGTCTTTCCCCTGTTGGTTCGTCCTGGTACGAGAGGGCGATCTCGGGCGGTCTTGGGACGGAGGCCGACGTGCCGGGGTAGATGGCGGGCGGCCCGCGGTATTGAGCGACAAGGTTGTGAGATGGTGGACATCCTTATTGTGCGTGCGGAGCTTGGTGTTGTTTCCATCCTTCGTGCGGGCTCTCGCTGTCTCCTGAGGATGGCAAAACAAAAAATATTCAAGTTTGGGTGAAGCTTTGCACAAAAAATCAATTAATGTCCCGTTTTGGACACCGTCTCCTCCAAAAACAAAGCTACTGATACAATAACTCAAGTCGTTAATTAGAGATTTTTACCCACCCGTACCATCTTGCGTATATTCCAGGGTGTGGTACCTGTCGTGCCCAAATTCGTGCCCCGGGTGTGTAACTCTCTGAGCACTATCCACACAATATGGTGTCGCATGTGGCTTTGAAAGGCGCTCACATCTCGACCGCGCGCACACTATCAAGTACAGAGGCCTACCCGACGAAACCAACACACAGCAAGGTGTTGGTATGATACCTGGTCAGGCGTTTTTCACGCGTCGGACTGACAGATCACGATCTACAGACCAAAAACTGCATGCAGAGTATACGGATCCCAGCCGGCAACATGAGCTAGATCATACAGATCGAGAATAAACCTGCCCTGAAAAATGTCTACTGTATCACGGAAGAACACAGCAATCGAGAGTAAATACTATTGGCAAAAATACTGGAGTATACAAGATTCTGTGTGTATGATGGGTCCTGATTACCATGGTCCCCCGTTTTAGATTCATACGTACACATACGTGGAAATCGAGGATCTGTCCGGTGTGTGAAGCATTTGCGATGCGATAATAGCTGGCCTGAATCTGATGAACCCCGAAGCGGTTTCGGACCTTGACGGGGTCGTTATATGTCTGTATTACTTTAGCTCAATACTGGTACACATGGCGGAACCATTGATGGTGTGTATATATCGTAGTCTCGATGAAGATAAAAAAGGCTACAAAAAACATCTTCTTGACACAGGCTGATTCAAGCGTACCACCCCCAAGTTGTGTCAGTCGCAAACGGCGCATGCAATTGTTACCTAGATGTCACATATAGGGCATCATACTGACCGTAGTGATCAGCGGAAGAGGGTGGCTTATCCCGTTTTTTTCTGGTTGAGGGCCTAGGGCTGGCTGGAGCCAGCGACGAAACTGTGTTCCGACCACAATACAGCCACAGGACTTCGAAATGGTCAACAATTGTCCGGCGTTTCCGTAGGAAGAAATGAGTTTTTTTCATTATCGTTTTCAGAACGAACAGGTTCGAGGTACTCCAAGGCATATCTGTAACACGTTCCGCACACACTTTCAAAGAATTGACTGCGTAAGACCAGTATCAAGTAACAGTGAACCCAATGGTTGATATACACTGAATCTACGTCAACACGAGGCTACGCCTATTTTTTGCACCTTTACCGCACAAAAGTCCTTATGACCACGCCGATTCTGGGAGATAGACTTTGAAATTCAGCACACGTGTCCTATGTGCCCCTGCCAAGCCTTTGACAAATGGTTTCGCTTGTCTTTTTGCCAAAAATGTCGGTTGTCCGCAATGCCCAAATATTAAAAAAAAAAATCTAACAACAAACTAGCTGGCGGAACAAAAATTAAAACAAAATCGAAAACAAAAAAACATCCATCAACGGCTTGGCAGGGGCTCCAAAATTTAGCGTCTAAACTCCAAACAAACGGCGTGGACACCGGACTTTGAAGGAATTTGGTGCGGTATGCTTAAACCAGTCCATAGTACGCTGTACGCTCTTAGCAGAGACAGGCACCCGCGGGGAGGTTGGCACTGCAGAATGTTGAAGTGGCTTGAACCAGAGGAGAAGTCATCCTGTATCTGCTTATCGTTACAGCAGTGGCTGTACTATCAGACGTTACCCACGAGAGCGACCCAAAACGAACCAGGCCGAACAAAGGACAGTAAACAGGGAGGAGAATGGGGAGGGGATCGGGCTGGGCCAATACTAGAAAGCCGACGACGGCAAGCCAAGCCCTGGGGAGCGGCGCGGTGCTACGAAGTAGTACTTACCTCCTCCAACTTGCGCTCGGCCTCCTCCAGCTTGTACTTGAGGTCATCCCTTTCGATCCGAGAGACGCGAGCCTCCCTGAGAGCGGCATCCTTGTCCCCTATCACCCTAGGTGAACGTCGTGCAGGAAAGGGCACAGAATTGCCACTGCAGTCACAACGCGTAGTAGGCAGGCAGATCTCGTGGCTTTCTAGGTAAACACGGAGGCTGCTACGGTGTTGTCGGGGGCATCGTTCGCTCTGTTCACTCGTCCCGACTGCTCAAAGCGAACACGCTGAACGGGTAGATATTGTTCGCGTTGTACGCAGGCTTTTCTCAGAGGAGCTTGAGAGTAGGAGGTCGGGTAACTGATGGGCACAACAAGATCCATGTCCAGACGCGCCCTTTCAAAGGATGGGTGTTCACCAGGCCTGGTTTGTTTGTGCCTTGGTTAATGACAACCTTTAGTCAAACCTGACCAAAACACAACTCGTTGTTAAATTGTCTCAACACCACCTCGATCGGCTCCACAGGGCGCTATCCAACACCCGACACGAGTAAAGAATTTGGGAATTAAGAATTTCAGGCTGACATTTTGTGTAGTTACCAAAAAAAAAATCTGCTGTGCATTCGTGCCCAGCGAGGAACGCCACCCTAAATCCTACATATTATCCTTGAAGAACCTAAGATCAGAGTTGGCATCAAAGTAAGCCGCGGGCCTTCGCCAAAATAGGAGATTCTCAACTGCTTTCGCGTAACTGCATGCCCGCCTTCGAAGTTACGTCGGATCAAGCGAAAAGGGTCCACTCGAGCGGACGCTTCATCGAACGGGGTGTATACCTTTGGTGGTAAAAAAAATAGTACAGGAGCCCCTCGCCAACAACGCCAACGTTTTGGGAACACTTTTTTTTTTTTTTCCGATCAGAACTTGGTCCTTTTTCCAGTGAAAGGAGTAGTGGGCGGTACGGTACAGTCAGCAACGCACACCAAATGGTGTCGGTATATTACAGTTTTGGGGCGTTGATTTTTGGGAAAAGGTTTCGATGTTACGGACGCGTGTTGTGTTGCGGTGAGGGTCAGCACCTACAAATTATGTAGTTTCTGGGGTTCCTCGCACGAGAGGTTCAATAATTTTTTATCGCGGACGGGGCAAAGTAATGCATGGAGTAGTAATACAAACCACTTTGACCCGAAACACAGGCACCAAGTTGGCATATCACAATTCAACACAGATGTTTCTTTTGTTTTGGGTGACAGTGATAGAAATCAAAACTCACGATGGACGCAAAAACCATGTACATGGTATCCCCCTATGCTCACCCACCATATTTCGTTCTGATCACTGCATACCAATCTGACCGAAAATATAAGAACTGCATACACATTAATATGCCCCCCCCCCCCCCCCCCCCCCCCGTAATATCGACCGACGTTCTACTACGATAAGGGTTCACCGTAGAATTTTGTGAGACTCTTACTGCTGTCCCCCCCCCAGGGTATGGTGCGGAATTGAACGGGGACGAACAATTGGATACGGCTGATGCTACACGCGTATCGTACGTGTACGCACGCACTGTGTCCAACAATGCAGAGCAAAAGTCACATACTCATCCTTCAACTACAGCATTAGCGCCCAGCAAGGACGCCGTGGTGGCTCAAAAAACTTTTTCGTTTCCAGACCTCCATCGTGGAACGCCTCAATATCACATATCACGGTGGACCATAGTAAATAGGACCGAATATTGTTCGCAAAAATAGGTGAAAGGTTTTTGTGTGTACCGTAGATCGTATTTGCTATGGTCGCCTGTAATGGTAACCCTAACCGTCGACATCGAGAACATTGTAAGCTATCCCTGACGCCCCCCTACGACCATCCCTCGGGTCAGGCATAAAAACGAGCAACTTAGTTGAAAACACACACACGCTGGGTTGGATCCAAGTGCGTTCGGGTGTAGCTCCTCGGTTTTGAGGAGCTCCGTCAGGGCACGGCGAGAAATGTTCGTGCTGAAAACCTCCAACTCCTCTCTCATCTCTTTTAGGGCGACACGTCCCGTTATCTGGGGACTGCCGAGAAATAAAGCAACAGCAGAGCCTACCGTCACGACACATGTTCAACGGCGACTACGAGTGCAGCGTAGCGTCCCAACCTACTACGGGGGACGATAGCAAATAGGACCAAGTATCGTCGTTGTCAGTAAAAATTGGGCATTAAATAGGACCAAGTATCGTCGTTGTTAGCAAAAATTGGGAATTAAATAGGACCAAATATCGTTGTTGTCAGCAAAAATTGGGAAATATGTAGGTTTTTGTCTGTGCCTGGTAGGTCCTAATAACTATGGTCCCCCGTAATAATAGTCAACACTCAGTTGACCAACACGATACCCGAATAGGGACAGATTATCTAGAATTTGGGCGGTTTGACCCCAAAACGGGACTGTGTTAAAAGGGTTGAACCGTAGCGACACCCTGCGGCCGGACCGGGCGAAAAAAGTGGTCACCGCTGTGCTGCGTGCTGTACGCAGCGAGTATTTTACAGCGAACGTACCTGGAAGTTTCAGCGGCAGCATCAGCGGCAGCCTGCTGGTGTCTTGAAGACTGCCTCTCGGCTTCAAGAGAGAGAGAGATCAGCTCCGACCTGGACGCGTTGTCGTTGGGCGACGGCGTCCGGCCACCCACAGTGGACGAAATGCGACGGCCGAGGCAGACACAGGAATGTCATATTTTATTGGAAATATCGCACAGACCCGAGCCGCGACAGGGCTCGAAATGGACATTTTTTTGGGTGCTTGTGTTTTTTTTTTGGTGCTTGTGGCGTGGTTTCGTTTTGGCGCCTTCGTCTGACTTCAGGCTTGCGTGCGCGCGTGGCAATCTTAAGACACAATCCGTTTTGACGCTTTCGCGGTTGAGACGGGAACGCGAACCGTCTTGCGCTAAATGTACACCTTGGACAGATCGTGAGCTGGACCATCGAGTTCCTCACCTGCAGTTGCTAGAGGTTGTTTGTGCAGGACCTGCACAAGCAGTACAGATCCAATCCAACCCAGGAATCAATTGCTAGATCAATGAAGATTTTACCGGTCCCACCCGGCGACGCGAGTTAGATCATACAAGATGGGGAATAGATCTGTCCTTTGAAAGATTTACAGATACATCATGAACTGTGGGAATCGACGATCTGTCCGAGACGTAGAATGTTAACCGGTACTTTATCTACTACGAAAGCAGCTTTCGAGATCTAGCGGCTACGTGCCTTATGCCCCCCAACAGTCAAGAATCAGTGCATGCACTCACGACTCACAGGGCAGAACCCCCAAAGCCGACGGAGCCCCCTATCATCCCTAAGCAGCTAAAAAATATTGACGAAACTTCCATTTTTTTTACTCCTGAGGTACAGTAGGTGCAAGAGACAATTTGATCGTACGTATTTATTGTTATTGCTAGTACTATTATTGTTATTGTTATTATATATATTATTACTATTATTATTATTATTATTATTATTATTATTATTATTATTATTATTATTATTATTATTATTATTATTATTATTATTATTATTATTATTATTATTATTATTATTATTATTATTATTATTATTATTATTATTATTATTATTATTATTATTATTGTTGTTACTTCGAAGAATTACCATTATTGCGTTTGCCATCTGAAAATGTGCAGCTCTTATTCCCAGTATACCATCCACGAATAAAAGGAGAATTCAATGACCTAAGACATTGGAAGGGATACTTTTTCCTCCGACAACGTATCGTAACACACGTTCTCCATTCCGACTTGAATCGAAAAGCTTCTAATACGGCAGCAGTAACAATAGTAGCAGTCTCTCTTGTTTATTGTTTCGGGTGGTCGGCTGCGCTCACCGCGCATCCTGCAGGGACTTCTCGTGCGCGTCGATCACCTCTTGGTTCTTGCGCATCACTCTCCTGTGCCTGAGTGAGGGTACGTACACACGGAGAAACAAAAAAAACAACCAAACAACAACAACCATAACAACAACAACAACCAAAAACAAAGCAAGGAAAAAAACGAAGCTGTGAGATCGAAAATAATTTAACTAAAAAACTCCTATCTTTGCAAGTTTGGTGTGACAATTCGATCTCTTCGCGTTGTACGAGGTGTGTAGGCTTTTAGAGTCGTCTACAAACTAGTGCAGGCTTGAAATCAACGAATTCGCTGCCTGCCAGGTACCTATTAGGCGACTGATGTATTTGTGGCATGATCAGCACAGGTCCAGCCCAGGCCGGGTGCTCGAAAAATGGTGTGTCCACCACGACAAAAAAAGTGCTTTCTTATTGGATTTTCGAGGCGCTGAATATACATGCAAGGTCATTTGGCGCGCGAGAGCTGGCGCTCCGGCAAGAGCGGGCCTATGCGAACCCCACACCATTCCACTGTTCGTTGCACCAACTGCACGGCGAAACACTCGAATTCACGCGGCACGTCGAAAGTGGAGAGACACGAACAAAACTGTGCGGCAAAATATCGCAGCTCACGGAATGTCAGACAGCGGAGCAACACGAGCTGCATCTGGAAAAATTAGTGCATCACGCGGCATGTCGACAGCAATGGAGAAAGACGAACTATTCGCGGGGTACCATATTAAATAGGACCTACGGTACACACAAAAAACCTACATATTTCGCTATTTTTAATAACAATATTTGGTCCTATTTACTATGGTCCCCCGTAATAGACGGCGAATATTACATTTGCATCACGCGACATGTCGACGGCCGAGAAACACGCTAGATGGCGAGTATTGCATCGCGCGGCACGTCAACGGTGGCATGCCGCATGTCCCCACACTGGAGAAAGAAGAGCGCACGGCGGCGCCTACCCTCCCTGACCTAGCAAAGGCTTCCATCATGCGGCCCAACTCTTCCTTGAGCTCCTCTACTTCGGCCTGGGCGTTCCCTGTATTGCCCTGCGCGGCTCTTTCCCGCCGCAAAGCTTGCGCGAGTTCCGCTGCGCTGCGGTCCGCCTTTGTCTGTATGCACGCGAAATATTCGAGCGAGTCAGGAGGAGGACAAGTAATTTTCACGTAACTAACCGCATTGGTCGGAGTTTGGTGCAACAGCTGTTGTCCAACTGTCCGCCGGCAGCCGACGCGCTACACATGCGTGTGCGCGAGAAATGCTAATAGACCCCCCTTCCGGGAAAAAAAAAAACGAGTAAATACTGATTGACGCTGTCATCCATATGCGAGAACGCCCGCCTCACTAGCGCGGTTCTTAGCAGAGTGCAGCTCACCCTTCATGCGACTCGCCCAACACCTCACAGCGCCCCGCGCTTGGTGCAAGCATTATCTGCCTGGTCGGTGACCACCCGACGTGCTCCGTCCCGGCATTGTAGAGATGCGAGGGTCTATGACCATACGACTACGCCCAAGCACGACATGAGTACACTCCCGAGGCGTGGTACGAGGAGCCCCGATGACCGATGCCTCCACAATGAGAAAATATCGAGCGAGCTGTATGCGAAGAGTTTTGCGTTGAGGGACTCTCACGGATGAAGGCTTCTTCGTTCGTTTTTTTTGGGGGGAAAAAATACGGCGATAAAAACATGGGTCACGTGGTGAGTGGGAAGCAATTGGGGGAATCGGACGACACAGTTCCCCTCGAAACGACACCAACACAACAAGTTGCAGATGCCCAACACACGCTAAAACAGGTAATGGTTTTTCAGCATCGCATCTACGTTTAGGTGGCGGGAGAATTGACATATTTGTTAAGAGCTCTACTGCAGAGGACGCATGCTGCGACACAGGGGTGCAACTACTATTTTGTGAGGGTCCTCTCTTCTTGCGGAGTTCCGTTTACTACTGGTAGCATGTCATCCACAAAACCTGACATTGAAAACAAAGAAAGTGCAATGGTCGACGAGCCTAAGCCTACATCGAAAGAAAACACCACAGGCAGTACGTCAGAACACGGCTGAACACCTCGACGATTATTCTTCTAACCCGCCCTAGATAACAAAACGGGCAAGAAAAAGCGCAATTTGATGGGTTTCTAACCGCGCACGTGAGCAGCTCGAGCGCCCCGCAGTGCGCGTGGGGTCCTGCTAGCGCCCGTGTGCCGTACGGCTCCTGGCATTGCAAACCGGGCACCAGTTTATGTCTGTCATCCCTCACTCGCGCTGCGGGCGTTGCTAATTTCGTCATGCTTTGCCCGTGATTGTTTCCCCCTCCCCTGACCGGCACCACGATAGGGTCGCTTGTAAGACTCTTCCTTTTCAGCCCGATGAGAGCCATTCGGCCGAGAGACCGCCTATATCAGATTTTCTCGGGGCATTCTCCAGCCTCCAAAGTTTTTGCTTTCTTCGCGATCTGACACCGCGCGATAGGGTTCTATCCATTTACTCTGGGACGAAAACAACGATTTTGTTTTTTGGCGTCCGATTTTTTTGGAGTGAGACACAAACAGAGCCACACTCGCCCGAGTAGCGACAACACCGTACGTAGCGAAAATAGATGTCTGCCGTAGCACCGATCCCATCTGAAGTCCCAAGTCCCGCCAGTCATAGAAACACTTTGGCCATCAAGTGATTCCTCTATTGCAGCGCGCTTGCGAGGTACATTGTGGGTGCGGCCTGGGCTCATGCACAACCAGTACAGACACAGACGGGAAGTACCTTTCGGGGGGCGTTGAGTTTCGTTCGCACGCTAGAAGTGCCATCGTTTTTCAGTGCTCTTTTTCTAGTAGACAGCGGTACTCATGATAAAGTCGGAGAGAACATTATATATTTTCGGACAAGGCTCTCCTTTTCTCTCGACCAAATATGTCCGAAAAAGTTCACATACTTGTTTTTCGGCATTGGCGACCTTAACCTTCCAAGTTTCTGGGGGGGGGAAAAAAATTGAGCATTGAAAAACAATCACACCCATTCCTGTGCGAACTCAACGCTCTTTAGAGTAAGAAATATCTTCGCACGTGGTTGGGGTCAACGCGTGCGGAACATCCATCTGGTGATACACATACGCACGCACCAGCTGCAGCTCCCGTTCCTCCCGGAGGGTCGCCAGATCCTCCTCTTGTCGCTTGATCTGACGGCCCTGAGCGTCTATTTTCAGCTGAGGAAGGTTACATTTCCGCCGCGTATCACCCAGAAGGGCGCGTAACAGCCCCACAGACAGTAGTAGTGCCACAAAGGCGGCGAGCGGCGGGCGCACGGATCAGAAACAAAACCGAAGGCGTCGATCGACAGTTTTTTTTTTGGGGGGTCTTGCTCGGCGGTGGTGTGTGAACGCCGCGGAATGGTTGTTGGTCTTGGCGACCGTTGGCTGGGTCGACGCAAGCTACGGCTGTGTGGGGAGCAACCCGCGATTTTGTTGGGCTCTTCGCTGGATGGGGCTCTACGAAATGTGTATGTGTATATCTTATCCGAAAACTGGCATACGCGTAAGAAACAATTCACGCTTATCCCGGTGAGCAGCCGTGGTTGGTCTGTAATGAAACAACAACGATGTTGGGTAGTTCCTGTGTTGGAAAGCCCCATCAGTCAAGACTATTTTGGCAAAAAAAAGTGCCATATACTCGTATTGGAGAGTGCGTCTATCGATGCTCCCAAGGAATCTCACCTGCTGGCTACGGAGGAGGGCGTCCCCGCGTCTCAGTGCTTGCGCTGAATCCTCAGACATATGCTCTAGCTCGTTGCACCTGCCCCGTGAAAATACATGCGCAAGCAACAACGCAGAGGAAGGGGGCGCGTATATATATATACATATATATATATATATATATATATATATATATGTATTCCTGAAATCATAACGCTCGGTAGGGTTCAGGTCTATTCCGCATCACGCAGTTAGTAACTTAACCCCGCGTTGGAAAAGCACGCCTTTTTTTCCGGTGGTGTCAAGAAACACGAGGCAATGCTGCCCTAAGCATTGCTGCACACTTTCCATCATCATTATCATAGGTTTCTTTCTTTCGGACGGTGTAAATGAAATGTCACCTCCAAACGCAAATCGACCACCCTCGAACTTAGGGCTTGGAAAAAAAGTAACACAGAACACTTCACTGAACCCCCAGGAAAATACACCTTCAATACGCTCCATACGTACTACCTGGCACGTCGTATTGTTCTCGACCTGCTTATGAACGCTCCGCATATTTTCCTGGAAAGTTCCTGTTCGTATTTCGCCGCATTTCTGTACTACGTATGTATCTGCGTATGGAAAAAAAACGCATAATTAGGCGTTCCATGTTCATGCTTCAGCAACACTGCACTCTGCCGACCACTGACCAAGGCGGCTATATGTTACCAACCAGGTGACTCGGTAGGCTTCTTGGTTGACGAATGAAGCAAAGTACGAACAGCAGCAGCACCAACAGGGTCAGAAGCTATTTGTCGTGAGGGCGAATAGGGCTACGGCAGGGAGGGTACCCCCCGTGTTCACTACCGTGTTCACGCCGCTCGGCCGGGTGGCTCTGTGTCTCACTCAAAATTGGATATGTACGTATACAAGCACATTTTTTTTTATAGCGCGGATAGTGAAAAACAAAACCCACGGGCGGCGCATATGTCTCGAAATCTGAAAAGCTTAAAAGGCCTCATAGGTACGTAAGAAGATGGCAAAGAAATTACGATGGTATTCATTCACTCGGCCGAATGGATAAGAGCGGCCGAAGCTATAGGGGACCTAAAGTGCTCATCCCCCCCCTCCCCCCCCCCCCCCCCCCGACCGTACATAGCATCAGTGAGCATCATAAATAAAACGCTACCCCTGGCGTAACAAGCGTCTCTTCCACAATAGTTTACTCACTATTGCGTTTGCCATCTTTCAATGAGCAGTAGCATGAGCTTTGACGTGGATCACTCACAAGCATTCCCCTCAACGAAGAAGAAGGAAACTAAGCAAGGGAAAAAGACCGAAAACCAAAAAACGACGAGCGATGTCGAAGCCCTTTTTCTTCCTCTAGCCTACACTTCCGGATGCCGCACTTGCGCGATCGGATGCACGCTACGAATACACCCTGCCTGGGGGCGCCGTGTGCGGCGTCTACTGTCACAGCACCGTCGGTCCTGCGTCCATCCGTCGACCCGCATCGCCCACCTTACCTTTGAGTGACCTGCCCGTGGGCGCGGACGACATCGTTCTGCGCCGACTTCAGCGTGTCCACCAGGGTCATGGTCAGGGCCTGCTCAGCCTTGGCCTGCTCGAGCTTTGTTTGAAGTCTGTCCATCTGTCCAGCGTGGAACGCACTATCATCGGTGATACTATTGTAAGACAACAGTCGTTTCGGCTTCATGCAATATATTTAGACCTAGAGTACCTAGAAGTCCTATCTACACTATGCTGTATCACTCTGTCCCGAAATATAAGAACAGTTTGGTTTAACAATTAGTGTAAAACAGGTTATTGTAATATGGGACAGCGTGGTATGTTGCATACTGTGATATCGTACTGTAGTAACGGCAGCAGGTGTCCAGTGCTTCCTTCGTTGTTTGTTATTTATAGTTACGAGAGACTCGTGAATACGTTAAATTGAGGATAGACATTTCCTGGGCTCGCAGCTGGTCCCGTTTATTCCCACGGCTGGACAACAAGCGCACACATCATTACCTATACGAGACAAAACAAATTGGTGCGACTATTCCCATTGAAGGCACTAAATTGAAGAGGACCCCCTCCCTGCAGGACATGCCCGGCCATCTACTCTCTTCAAAGGGCAGTCTATCAAGGATAGCTACCATGCTACCCAGCAGTATCCAGTAGTCTACATGGAGTCGCTGATCGGTATCATAGTCGCCTGTATTCATACCGAGTAGGCCACAGCAGCAGTACAAAGTGCTACGGCAATACAAGCAGTGCGGTGTGTCCAATGCCGATTCAGCAGTATGCGGTGGAACCCTGTTGGATTAGTTCCCAGTTAGCAGTTATCAGTTATCTCGGGGTTTACATGCGGCAGAACCCCGAAACAATGTTTTCACCACATGCTGGGGGTCTTGAGACTTGAGAGCTCTGTGATCGATCGACCGCGCACACGTACGCTCGTCCGCTTCTCTTCTCTTCTCTTCTCTTCTCTTCTCCTCCTCCTTGCCATCCTGTCTTGTTGGACAAGACCGATAATCGACACTGGCCTCGAGCGCCATTTCTTTCACATGTTCTTCTGAGAGCTGAGAGCTGAAGCTTGAACAACAACCAGTCTGTTGGACACCGGCTGAAGTGCTCACCTTTGCGGCTGGCTGCCTGATCTAACTCACGAGCCGCGCACACACGCCTACGGCGGGGGTTCCGTCAAGGCAGTCGACATGTCCGTACCAACAAGACGAGCACACAGAACTGCCCTGCCACCCTCGTTATATTTTACGAGTACTGTATAGTTCTTACCAGGTACCTGGTACCTGGTACTCAATAGGGTAATGTATTATGACTGAAGTCTCGCCTTTCTTGGTTTTCGCTTTGGCTGATTTCCCCTTTCGCCTCTGCTTTGAGTTCTGTCTTCATCTCCTTTGGTCTCCCTGTTTTAGTGGTTGTTCTCAGTGAACACTCCCCCCTCCGTGGTGTTTGGGTCTTATTACGAGGTGTGAGGGAATCTATAGCCTCATTTCTTTTATTTCGAATAGCCGCATCTTCGACCACCTTTTCCTGGTCGTTGGGGATGAACTTTGTCATCGCCTTTCGACCATCTTGTGGTCTGCATATACGACTATTCAGGGTGCGCTAATGTGATATGAGTGAAGTACTCGATATAGATAATATAGTCTGCAGTTTTGTAGTATCAGGAAGACGAGAATTATCCAAAGAATGGATTAACCCGGCGGATATTCCGTTAGTCGAGAGTAACGTTATTTTAGGAATGTTCTCTAGGGCGGATAGCCCGTTAGACGAGAGTAATGTTCCTTAACGGAGATACGACCATGAAGTGAGAAGTTCTCACATTAGCAGAAGAACGATCGATAGGCATAGGAAAGTTCTTTAGGAGTACATCAGATAAGAGGAACTTTAAGAGAGCTTGTGGCGTGGGGTGGGACGAATATATCTGGGTGTCCAGTCCCTCCCCCCTACCTCTCACGTATCTACCAGAGCAACTCCTCAGCTCTCGCCATCAATAAAGGTCTAAATCAGAAGAAGCGAGCATTGCTTCCCAGCTGCCAGATACACCTGCGTCCCTTACGCCTATCATACCTCGGCCATCACTTCACAGTAAAGCGATTTGCACACGCAAGCATGGCAGCAGCACGGTGTTCATCATGACGAGCTGATACCTGACCATTCAACCCAGCGATCTTCTGGACCAGCTTCCCATTCTCTTGTGTCACGGATTCGAGCCTGTCAGCTTGCTCCACCAGACCTTCCTTTTCCCTCTCCTTCACACAAATACAGAAAGATACACGTACACACACAAGACAGGCAAACAGCACGAAGTGTTCTTCTTGTTTCAGATGGAAATTCGGGATCCACCCTCTGTTCGTATTGCTTGGGGGGTGAAATGCACACAGGCAGGAAAACTATACTATTAGTACTTGTAATATGTTATTGTGGGTCTCAGTTGGTATTCGTGGGGTTCCTTTCTTCGTGTGGTTGTTGCTGAACTCATAGCTCATCCATCCGTACGTCGCGCCGGGAGCTTTTCCACCCCTCTACCAAATCCTCCTCCCACGAAAACAATTCCGTGGCGCGACTTAGTCGGAGATGTGTTATGCCTGCCTTGTCCGGTGGGAAACGGTACGTAGCTCAGGGTGGTTGGGTACCACATCATTGAGGGCGACTGTCCTGTTCAGAACTGCGACCATTTTGGGGGATGGAATTAGTGTGGAGACGCATGCTACGGCAGAAGTGGTGCCCATTTTTTTTCATGAGGCTTACTTAACTGGAGCGCTATATATCTCACGAAAAAAGAAGTCGAGAAAAAACGGACGCTTAAGCTGGCTCGACCTATCGTTGGTAGTATTGTTAGAAAAATGTGGTAATCAAAAATGATATTAACGACGATATTGGGCAGTGTTGTCAGTGCCCTTGAGGAACCCCGTCAATCAGATACGAAACTGGCCAAAACATGCTACTTCTATCGCAGCACGCGTCTTGGAGTTGGATAATTTGTGCAGCAGTAAAAGGTTCATAACCCTCTCACAGTATGCCTAAAGCAGTGCCATCCACCCTTTCTCTGTCGGTTACAATGTTTCGAATGCAGCGTTCCCGTCACACGCCAATCGAATCGTCCCCATCCAACAGTCGAACGATATGCACGCGAATGCCTCGTGTAGGTGTGGTGATATCGAGGGCCCACGCGCAGACACCTCGCTCTTCGTGTTTGGAGCCTTGCCGCTCACGCCATTTAAAAATTGACCAAGGCGAATGACGTGCGGCCGACCCAACACGTTTGATACGCTCCCTCGAGAAAGGACCGCCTCCAATCACAGCAGCGGCCCGACACCCTCAAGCCGTCTGATTGTCCACGCCGCTGTAAATGCATATTTCTTTGTCTCTCCTCCTCTCTCTTTCTCTTTCGCTTTCTCGTCCCCTTTCCCCCCCTCTCTCGGTGGGTGGTAATGGCATTGAGGACATTAATCACTAGCTGTGGTGGTGTTGGGAGATCCGCCGGTGACACGGCGGAACGACAGAAAAAACAAACACACGTCTAGCTCGGCAACTTACACCGGTCAATAGGCATTGTTGCACAGGGGAAATGCTGTGTACTGATTCCATGGTGTGGCCGCAACACCCTTGCAGAAAATTAAAAACGCAGACGAGTATCCATTTCCCTTCTTTTGTACTGCCTGTTTCTTCTGAAATTGGCATGTTCGGTGGACGCGGCAGGGTTTGATTCGTTTCAGCCGCGCAACGCAACATATGGGTCGCTATAATACGCTCACCAATTCAGTGATTGAGTCTTCCTTCTCTCTTAGCCCGGCACGGAGACTCTCGGCGACAGCCTTGAGCAGGGCAATCTCCTTCGTTGATCCCGCCTCGTGTCCGAGCAAGCCCCCCCCTCCAGATAGACCGCAAGCTTGCCGCCCCCCCCCCCGCCGCCATTATTCCATCGCTGCTATCGCTTTCATTGGGATCCGTGTGCTTCCTGGTCTTTGCGTGACCTGCATTATGTTTCTTGAAGTGTTCAATCCACTGAACAAAAAAAGGGCGCGACTCTTTTGCGCGCCCTTCCAAAGCATCGAACCCCACTCTATCATTGATAAGGGGGCGTTAATGAGTGGGGTGTGTGTTTCGAGATTACTCTTCTCTGGGTTGATTCCATGGTTCACATGGGACCCGGGTAGCCAAGTGGACCAAATAACTCAGCAACCCACCCACCGACCCCCCCACGTTTGACACGACACGTTCTACGGTAGGGGTAGCACTTTTTGGCCTTCTGAGGCAATATTTCTGACTGATGGAGGCTTCTCAACTGAGCAAACTCTACCCAATGTCACTGGGAATATCGTTTTGTTTCGACAGGTACTTTTCGCTACAGATCTAGAGGTCATGGGATCGATTGTTCTCCATCGGGTTGGTAAGCGTCGACTTGTTTTATCAAAACTCAGTTATTTTGTGTGAGAAAGAGAGAGCTCAAGTGAGGAGGAGCCAAAAGAGAATTATCAGAAATTTCAGATGCACCCCACCCCTACCGTAGCATGCGTCCCACCCACTAACCCACCCACCCACCCACCCACCCACTCATCCTCCGATCCACCCCCTACCGTAGTATGCGTCCCACCCACCAACCCACCCACCCACCCACCCACGCATCCACCCACGCATCCACCCACTCATCCACCAATCCACCCACCCACCCACCCACCCACCCACCCACCCACCCACCCACAAACCCACAAACCCACAAACCCACCTACCCAACCACCCAACCAACCAACCACCCGTCTACCCACCCAACCAATCAACCACCGATCTAATGACCCACCCACCCACCCTCCCATTGGTCCACATTTTAGTTTCCCTCCCAGGCACCCTGGAAGGGGTATTTGCTTTGCAGGAGGGGCGCACGAGGGGGCCGTGCCGGCCCTTTGTGGGTCACTCTCAGCGAAAAAAAACGTGTCTGGCGGACAATGATCGTGCACATTTGCAAACATTTGCACATTGGTAGAGGCCGTAACCGCCATGTGGCTTGTTCAGCACGCAGTAGTACCTGTATTGATGGGAAAGAAATGACTAGAATGCAGAGATCTATCGTAAGGTTTTCAGGCGTCTACCAGTGATACAAAAACTAACCCGATGCAAACCACTTCCTCTTTTGTCGGCCAGCCAGTTACCAGGCATTCTGCAGTAGTAGAACTAACCGCTGTGTAGTAGCTTACCATCAAATAGTGAAGGGGGGGGGGGGGGGAGAGGGCGTACTCATTTGTTGCTTGCCTTAGTCTTTGACCATTGACCACGCATCCCTTTCGCGACGGAGCACCGTTCCTACTCCTAGTAGAGACGCCTCGGGGGGGTACTCGATATCATGCATGACGATAATCGTATGACCTTAGACCCTCGCATTCCTACAATGCCGGGACGGAGCACGTCGGGTTCTCACCGGCCAGGCAGACACATTGCTTGCACCAATCGCGAAGCGAAACGTGACATGTTAGGCGAGTCGCATGAAAGGTGAGCTGCATCCTACTACGAAGTAAGAACCGCGCTTCCGAGGCGGACTTGCATAGGGATGACAGCGTCCATTGAGTTAATTTCCTGGTGTGGCTGCTTCCAGGGGGGTGAGGGCATAAGGACAGAAAAGCAACGCATAAGATCAAGGGGCATACGGACAACAACACAGAAGTGACGTTCACTCAACCCGTTTCAAGGCCTCGTGTTGAATTTCCTTCAAATGATAATCCCTCGTAAAACGTTGCCGACAAATTCATGTCCGGACGCAGTCCCACACAAGGGAGCTTTGAGGCCCACACGTGATATATCCGCTACTACTGTACTACTGCTGCAGGAAACGGGATGCATTTTCAATAGGTGCGTGACTTGCCTTGCGCTGGGAGCTTGTCGCAGCTGCATCGCCTCTTCAGAGCGTTCTGGATAGCAACCTGATATAGTTTACCCCAAGGGGTTCGAGCAATGCCTTTTAGGGATGGTGCCTTGCTGCTTTTTGAGGTGCTACACGCGTGAGGAGGCCAATCAATATCTCACCCGAAACTGACTTCAAAGAACGTTTGTTCGCGCAACCCGACCAACAAATCTACGAGCTGCAGTAGGCCTACAACACATAGCAGGTGTTCCACAGCAGTAACAACGTACCATACTCCAGTATGATGCTCGCCGGTCAGAAAATATTGAGCGAGACAAGGCCACCCCTGCCGTGGGATGAATCCTTTGGATAGGGGAACGAAACATGAACATATATAAGAGAGAGGCTCATCGAAATCGAAGCGGGGCGCCGAGGGGGTGTGCTCTTCCTCTGCCTTGAGCATCCTCACAGCAGTCCGTTCGGGACATGCTTAGGGGTCCGGTTTGGCTCGTAGTCAGCCGCCAGAGCATTCGCGAGGAGGCTATACGGTGCTGTAGTCACACCGTCTACAGTAGTAGTGTGTGCGCCCTAAGATGAAGCGCTACCCTTACCGTTTTGCAGCGATGTACGTTACTATTTTACTTTTTCATGGGCCGTCATGGCATCGCAATGGGGCCGCAAGGCATTGCCGCTAGCCAATGTGGAAATGCCATGGCCCATGACGAACCATGGAGGCCCATGGCATTGCCACGGCATTTGCCATCGAAGGACGCCATCGCACTTGCTACGTCACACACAGCAGTGGCACCTGGCCTGACAGGACACGAGAGTGCTTGTTCATAGGCGGCCGTGGCTGTACTCTGGCATTGCGCTGTCTTCGTTAACTTCAATGCAACGCAGCAGTGGCTCTGACCATGCCCATGACCCTGCCATTAACTGCCATGGAAGCGTCGTGAGGTGGCCATGTGGACCGCCCCGGACTTCCATGGTCCTCCATGAACTGCCATGTGTAGCCACCAAAACACTGATGAGTGTGACCTTATCAAGCGTCCACAGAGTAGCAACAGCGTGCAAGTACGAGCATCACACTGTGCTGCGCGAGTAGCCCCTTACAGCAGTACAGCAGAAGTACGCATTGATTGCACCTCGGACACATTGCCTCAACCACAGGGCTAGCCTGCTTCGTGCAGCCGATCGAGGCTGCAATCGTCATACAGTACAAGTTTGATGTTTTTCCTCTCAAGACCCAACGGTGAGGACCGAATAAGATATTTTCGCTCCAACTATAAATCTACTGATTGCAAGTCTTGTAAAATTCGGTAAAAATGGAACATAGACGAGACGTACTACGCAGCTTGCAAAGTTGAGTATCAACTATTTAATCAGTCGAACTCACAGCTGACGTATCTCATAAATTTATAAAATCTACTGTAGGAATGGTCGGCATCTGATGATGATGATGATGCTTTCAAATTAACTCACTTCCCTGCGATTCTGCCTGTGGTCACAAAAACAGGCGCTGTACGTAGCAAAAATGCATCTCGATGGGAGAAAACAAACAAGTACGGTACGAAATAGTGCGCATGGCAGTATCCTGGCAAGAGAAACGGTACTATTAATGACGAGCTGTGGTATACCATCCCGTATCACTTGCAACTTGCAACCAAAGAACACAGGTAGGAAACATATCCGTGGTACTATACGTACACTCGAGCAAAAAAAGAGGAAAACGGGAAAAGAAAAACACGAAGAAAGAGAGAAAAGAAAGAAGGAAGGAAGGGAAAAATATTGCCCACTTACGCTGAGCTTGGCGCTCGTGATCTCCAGGGCGATGCGGTCGGTTGTCGCCGAATCAGCGGTTGTCAAGGCTGAGGTTGTAGTCGTACCACCGCTGCCTTCATCACGGCCGGTGGCGGCCATCGTCGCTGCGGACTCGACCCTAAATAGGAATACAGAGTACGTATGTTCGGGGGGCAGGATGCGACGCATTGGGGTTGAGCCCAGGGTTTAACAGAGAGAAGGGGCATGTACTACTACCTGGTACATTGGATATTGCTGTGCTTCTTGGGGGTGTTCGGTGCATTTTTTATTTTACGAAGATCGAATCGCATCAAAGGGCACCAGGTTTGAACGACAGCTAGCTGCTTGCTGTTACTGCGGTTGGTTGCATTGTGTAGAAAAGAGTGGCCAAGATCGCCGCCGACGTATGTAGCGAGTCACAGGTGGGCACCATGGCGCCACGCATAGCGCCAAAACAGCGACACCTGGAACCGAACGATGCCCGATCGCACGTTCACGATGAGAGAGATGGGGCCATCCGTGACACGCCATCGAAGGGCTGCGAATTCGTGAACGATGGGTGATGAGGTTTTTTCGACTTTATATCATTCATACAATCGACCGCGTTCCCATCGATACTGCTGTAGTTCTCCTCAGATCGTTTGTCGAGGCCGAGTGAGTGACACTCAACAACATCCGAACGATCAATAACGAACGCGCGAAACGAGGAGAGAGAGAAGCAACTACCCGTACAGTAAAAAAAACGCATACATAACCTTGGCAAGCCCGTTAAACAGTCGGCCCGACAAAGGATGCACCATAGACTGCATACCAGGTACGATTACTGTACATGGGGCCGGTTCATGGACCGTAACAAGAGCTATTAATATTATAAATATGTAAGTAAGTGCTGGAAGATACGTATTTCCCTGAACAGAGAGTGCCTGCGCAATCAATCAGAGCCCTTCGATACCAGCCACGTGTTCGGAGTCAGGCGAACCTCGCGGCCACACACCTGTCTTGTGGAGCAGTGAGGGGCACTCGTGGTTGTGGCAGTGGGGCCCAGATGCTGGATGCGTTAGACCTCAGACGGGGTCCCTCGTCTTTCGCGAAGTCAGCAGGGTTTCTCTGGGAGGAATCGTGTTTTCTCTTACACATGCAGTGTACACGGGGAGGGTACAGAAAAGAACGGAGAGGTTGAACAAAATCTTCATTTTGAATTTTGAGTTTTGCCATTTTTGAAAATTGATGTGTGTGATCGATGAGAGTTGAGATTGAGAGACCAGACTTCAATGATGACTCCGTCCTTTTGCGTGCACATGTGTATGAATGTGTGGTACATATGTCAGGCTGTAGAGAATAGCTACTATTAATATTAATACGTCGTACGAGTACATCGTCCACAACACAACGGCATGGCACATTGAAGCCCGTCCCCATCGATGTTTTTTCCTGAGGACTCCGTATGATAAATGGAAGATTATCACACGCCGCCGAGCTAAAGCAACGTATACTACGTTTTAGGGAAGCGAGGCGCTCAAGGAGATGAGGTTTGTCCGGCCCAAATGGTCGGGAGGAGCGAGGCCCTCAACGTCAACAGCGTCATCATGTAGATTCTACAGAGCTACAGCAGATTATTCAGGACCCAGCTGTTGATATTTCACGTATGAAGAGTCAACGCTCGCCAGGAAGATACGCGCAACTTCGATGTCCTGGAGGTGAGCGGCAAGTCACTACAGCAGTAGTAGCTCTTAATAATCAGATAGACCCGACGGGAAGAAGAACCAACAAATGCTCGCCAGAAAGATACTTTTTCTCCCTGGCCTGCAGCATACCAGCATCCAATCAGCAGTAGTAGTATGAATAGTAACAGACGTTTTTACTGTAGAGTACCAGCGCTCAGCGCTCTAGACAGTCGTGTAACTGTAGAGCTACTCGTATAATAGAAAGTAACTCAATCGGGGCGGAGCGGCGGGACCGTCAGGGCTAGTGGCGGCCGTGGCAAAGCGACCATTCCTTCTGTTCTGGATGACAACATTGGTTGAGGCAGGAAGAAGATAGGAAGAGGTGACAACATCAAACAGCAGTGCTTGGCCAGAGATCCGTGCCGAATTGGAGGTGCATTCAAAATCGAATTGTAGCTGCGAAGTGCTTTCTGGGCCTATGAGCCAACTTTGACTACTGCTGTAATGAGCATACGGTACTGATGCAGTTTACGAAGTAAGTTTTGTGTCTGTTATTTCTCCTCTTGTAATTTAAATCCGGGTTTTGCCCCCCCCAATCCAAACGGATGCCTGTACATTCATTCTGTCTCGACATGGATCGTATCGGTTCGTGAACGAGCGCTTGCCCCCGCGCAATCGCTGTGTAAGGGGCGACACAAGGTACTTCTACTGCGCGTTGGCTATGCGTTGCTTGAGGCATGCTTTGCCAGTTGACGCTGCTGATTCAGAATCCTCGACATGACGCTTGAGGCACGTTTGCCAGTTAACGCTGCTGATTTAGAATCCTCGGTATGAAGATGGCTCGGATTGCCTGCGTTCGATTGTTCGCTGCCTGGTTTGTCGGCGACACCCAATGAAGTGACTGTTGTGGTCGATAACTCTTGGACGTGATATCTTGTTTTTTCCCCGGTCTCTTCTGCGCTCGTCTGGCGACGCCCTGAAGAGCGCAGAGATACAATAATGAATTTGCCACTCTAAAGACGCCACACTGCCGGTCACGAACGCAACGAATGACGCGAAACAACGCGCCTCAGCAAACAATGCTGACAAAAAAAAGCACCACAACTGCTGTACATGGTCGCCAAAATCGTGCTGCCGTAACATACAGTAGAGCAACATGCACAAATTGCGGTCGCCTGGAGGCTGGTCGCCCCGCCAAGGCCCCGTGGAGAGGAGAAACGCGGCCTGTTTTCTGGAAACGCAACAAGCCCGGCCAATGATGACCGAACGAGACGCAAGTGGGTCTATCACGCCTGGCCGTCGCCCTCATCAGTGAATGGGGTTCCAAACCCATCACAGCGAAACTCGACTCCCCACCCCCAAGAAACAGAAGACCGTACGTCCTGAAACGTTGTGTAACGTAAATCTACGCGTCGTAAAAGTAACGTATAGTAATGTAATGAACGAACGAGAAAGAAAACATGTCCACCGCGCCTGGTAGCCGTGAATAGAGCTGCAAAATCCGTGGACGGGAACACAACTGAACAAGAAGTCCCGCAAAATCAATTCACGCCTGACTGCTACCTATAGTGAGTGGGGCTACGAACCCGTGTACGGGGTCTTAGGCTTCCGCATCCTCTTGGACCTGCGGGGCGTCGGTGTTTCAACCATCGTGCTCATGCCGCCCTCTTCCCTCGCTGCGGACGTCACCTCAACCCCTGGCCCACCCCTGGTTCCCATGCCTTGTGCATTGGTAGTGCCAACGACCTCCTGGGGAGTTTTCCCTCCTCCATCCTGACTCGACCCACCACACCCCCCCCCGCATTTCCGCGATAGCAGCACTGCCAAACACAATTCCTCCGCCTCCCGCCGCGCAAGCAAACCCCTGGTGGTTTGCAACGCTTCTAATATCTCTGTTCTTCGAGATCGCTGCCGTCGATGGTGGCACGTCGTCGTCGTGGCAGTTCCAAGAGTTGGTCCGCCTGCGTTTCTTGGCTTTCGGCAGGTCCAACGGCGGCGCCACCCGGTTGTCCTGCGGGCGGGAGCTCTCGTTCAGAGCGGCGTTCTCTTTGCCAGCTCCACCGGAAGCTTCTACTTTCAAGGTTACGGTTGTGGTGCCTGCAGGGTAAGCCGCTGCACTCTTCTTCGGTGCGAGTTTACCGTTGCCGCAGGCGGTGGCACCGACGCCATTGGCGACGGGAACATCACGAGGGGGCGTAGTGGGTGCGATCCAGTGGCGTGCCTCGTGCCCAGCAAGCAGGGGCATGCTTAACACCGCGGCAACTTGACTCCGTGCCGCCTGGGAATTTGTTGTCAGGGGGGGGCGGAGTGGTCAGGGAAAAGGAGCGGGACTGTACGCTAGGTCGGCGGGGAATACGGTCGTGGAAAGTGTGGGAGGGGGGGGGGGGGGGGGGGGGCAGTAGCGACGTTTCATTTGCTGTCCCACGTGCACCCTTACGAGGTAAAAACGAGTGACACAAAACCAACAAGACTTCCAGCTTTGAAATTAGGGGTACACCGAGAGAAAAAAGCGTTTTTTCTACGTAACGGATCGTGGTTTGGAGCTATTGTAGAGTTTGAACAAAGGTTGCGGACACGGATTGCGCACCGGAAATGCAAAAGACAAAACTGGAGAACACGGAATGCACTTGACAATTATTCAATGTACCTATCCGATACGGATGTCCTATTAATAGGCATATCATTTCAAGAAAAAAACAAAGCGATGTACCGAATAGAGCTTGAAGCACCCTCAACGAAACGAGATCGTAATGTTAGCTGCAAGTGCGACATCGACCAACATCAAGAGGGACGTTGTCAAAGGGGAAACAGAGCTGTATAAAAGAACACGCAGAGCCAGACAGAGGCTGGCATTTGCTGCACCAAGGAGTGCCCACAGATACAAGTGCCCTGGGCGAAACCCCTTCGCACCTCCAAGGCCTCCGCTCCTCGCTCCATCGCAAACGGATGAGGCCTCGGGAGTCCCGTTAACGCGAGTGATGCAATCTCCATCTCCTTAACAGGTCGCGGGTTGGATTCCGTGGGGAACCTGACGACGAGCGCAAACACACGTCCCCGATTGTGCTGCGTGTCAGGAAGAGCGGGCGTTGCAGGCGGCAGCAACCACGTAAAACACAAGTTCAACTGCTTCGAACCCGTCCAATGGTACCACCCGCACCAGACAGCGTTCCGCGGTGCGACCCGCGCCAGAGATTCTCTGTCGCACTGTGCACAATGCGGCTTCAGGCTCGTGGGGTGCATTTGTCTTTGTGGGAAAATCGAAATGTTCACCGAAGGTGACATTTATGCCAAGCACGAGGCGAAGGATCAACGCGAACATCTTACCCCTCCCCCCCCCCTTTGGTCATACGACTACGGCCATGCATGAGATCGAGTACGTCTTTCCTATCGAGTACACCCCCCCCCCCTTTGCATTGTAGGGATGAGAGTGTTTAAGGTCATACGACTACGGCCATGCATGACAAAGCGTACACACACCCCCCCTCCCTCCTTCTGCAAGCTATGTCTGCCTGGTCGGCGAAAATCCGATGTGCTCCGTTCCGGCATTGCAGGGATGCAAGGGTCTATGGTCATGCCACTACGGTCATGCACGGTATGAGTACACCCCTCCCCCCCTTTGCAACACCGTATACTCTACAACAAAATAAGTGCGCACGAGGTATTCGTGACGCCGGCAAGGGAGGCCCTAAATAGGGCCAAAAAGGACCATTGCTCGGGGAAACTGTTAGCACGCGTGATTCTATTACTTGCAAAGGGATACTTCGTTGTACTGCGGCAAAAACCAGCTCCCGAGAATGGAGTCGCATCCGCGAAATACGAAAAACAAAAATCATGCACTTTTTCCAAGCACCTGGAAGGCGGTACGCATACTCCCCGGCCGTCTCTGCACCCGAAGGTAACATTCAGGACGCGGCGGCAGTTCTCCCGTTCTTCGGGCACACACCACATTCCTGCGCGAAAAAGAGGCACACGGGGTGTGGGTTAGGCGCAGTCAAGCAGTTCAGCAGCGTAACAAGAGGGGAAGGGGGCACCGCGCATCGTCCAATATGACGGTAATTACTCAGCCCGAGCGCTTGCAGAGTGCCCTCGTCGCAGGCACTTCGCACGCTCGCACGAAGAATTTGGTGCTAGACACACCCTAGAGGAGGGTATCGATGGCAGCGTAAAACGCATCGCATCGTAAAACGAAGGACACTACAACTGTATCACGCGTATTTCAACGGGTCTGGAGCAACGGCCTGCCCATCCTCTGGAGTAACAAAATAAACTACCCATAACTATCACTAGCACAGAGTTTATAGTGTAACCATCCACGAGCTTGCGCCATCAGGCAAGAGATAACGCCCTTGACTGTTTGTCTATGGTAACTTTTCCATCGCCAGCGTTGCTCAAAAAGGGCTAAACCGGTGGCAGTAAGAGCAAGGACTGGAGAAAAATTCTACGAATTACAATTTTTCAAGACCAGCCCCCGATGTAAGTGGCAGGTATTCAGTCGTGTGCTAACCCCACAAAACGCCCTACAACGTTCTTGCTCTCTAGCTTTGAACGGAATTGTTCTCGCGCTGTTCTGGAGCACCAAGACGCCACCCCGATCTAGTGAGAACCTCGTCATCTGCGAGAGGCGTAACCCTAAGGTGGCCTGAAAATCACAAGCACGCAGGAAAATCTTAGAAGACGCATGGAAACGAACACGTTGAACAACGACGCCTAAACCCTGCGGATACAACACGAGCCCCCCCGCGCGCTGGGCAATGGTGAGCCTCGCACCGGTCGTGTCGCGAATACCGCCGTCCACCAAGACGCCTTGCTCGTGCCAGACGGGAGCGAAGAGGCCCGGAAATGTACAGGTTGCTCGAAGCGCGGGGGCGATTCTCCCCTCGTTCACCACCCTGGTCGTCAAGCGGGAAACGTCGAAGGCCGACACGGCCAGGGGCACTCGACACTGGTCGAAGCGCTGCACGCTCTCGGGCAGAGTGTTTTCCACGATGCCCTGAACAACATCCGTCCGGCGTTGACGCATTGGTGTTGGTTGTTTCCCACATACAATCGGTTCAGAGCCGAGCGGGCGGCGGGGGTCGGAGGGCGGGAGTTACCGAATCGTTTGCAGAGAAATTTCGATGGGGCTGGAGGGGTCGGGCGTCCGATACGGACGGCGTGCAGCGCATGCGATTCCAGATTTTTGCTGTCCTCGGCGTCTTGGGTCACGACGCGCTTTTCTGTGCAATGGATGTCTGGTATGAAGCGACCGGGTAGTGTCATGGGAATTGCGAACATCGTTCAACGTTGCTGCCGATGGCTTCTACAACCCGTCCACGTCGTCAGGCCGAGCAATGACGAAGAACAGGAGTCCTTCCGTGAGACCCGAGCACGAACCCGTAAGGTATGCAGACTTACAGAGACAACGAGGTTGAACCCGGAATCACCTTTACCATGGCCCCTCCACCCCTTTGGTTTCGCTGGCCGTTTGCGCCTGCTCACCACAGGCAAAAGCACACCTTCCCGCCTGCAAACGCTTGCCCGCTCCGTCTATATATGTTATTCCGGTCAGGGGTCGTTTCCCCCCCCCTGCCTTCGCGCGCCCGTTGTGTTCTTGCCGTTAAAACTTCCTGCCGTACAACCAGTATCATTCCGTGAGTCGCAAAGCTAAGCTAAACACCCGGCGAGGTAACCGAAAACCAGACACTCACAGGGTACAACAGCGCAGAATCAGCAACGCCTACTTCTCACCTCGAACTTCTTCCCTCGGAGGAGACCCCCAAACCCGACGGGGTCCCAAAAGTCCGCCCGACGGAACTTCACGACGGTCTTGCCCATGACCTCCGGCGACATGCCGGACGCAAAGAGCCCCGCCACCAGGCCACCCGCGCTTGCGCCCACGGCGAAGCTCACCTGGCACGCGACATGCGCGCGATTTCGAAACGACCAGCCGCGATCCGGGATCCCAAGAGGTGGAGTTAAGAATGTGCTTTGTGCTTATTTGTTCTCCCATCGGGACGCTTTTGTTCGTCTGTTTAGAATTCAGGGAAGTGAGCCAACGTGAGAACACCATCATCACCATATCATCATCGTTGTACAAATATATAGTCATTTCGAGGGGGCGGGAGGGCGGGGGTCGGCGTAGTGGGTTTAACAACTCGTTGATTTATATACAGAAAGGCGGACGATGAGCGTGTTTATTTAGCCACCGCTTTGGCCATCACAGTCTAGACCGTCACCAGAGCCTGGAGAGCAGGGACGTATCGTGGCCTGCTCGGTGAAAGGCGTCCCTGTGTGCGAGAAGGCTTTATGCAGCACCTGCTGCGCGGCTGGGCCTTGGAACCTTGCACGGGGCGTGGGTCCCCACAAAACGTCGGCGGCGTGGCAAGTGAGTGCATCGGTTGGGAGCGCGGGCTTCGAGAGCGGCGGGTGAAACAAGCGGACGCATGAGTACAAGGGCGTGGAGTTCATATAGAGCGGGGTGCAACACGCCCCCAGCTGAGAAGCCCCCTCTCTTCTTCAAGGAGGAAACATCCCAGAAGAGGAGCGGGAGTCGGAGAGGGGGCGCTCGTCGAAGAAATACAATCATGTGAGCACTGGCGGCACTCCATGCGAAAACCGGAGGAGTTTACCTATCAAGCCTCGCGTCCGAACCGAGAGACACTTATGCTTCCCAAACGATGCTCACAAGCACACCAGCGTGCAGAAAGCCGAAATCCCTGGAGTACTGAGACGGATTCTTCTGCTAAAAACAAAAACAACGCAAACATAGACCGATGTGTTCAGTAGCTGGCACACGGTACAAATGTGTCAACCCACCCACCTTTTCGAGAAGACCTGCGGCTTCGAGGGCAACGAGAGCTCCGATGTGCGCGTAGAAGCCGAAGAAACCAGGAGACATGGCCAGAACGAACGGCCCCTGACCACAGCCACGGCGACACCAAGCGCGGATGGGGGGGGAAGGGGTTATTGAGAGACGGCCCCTGCTTTTCGCCGAGGTTGCGAAGAGACCAGGACGTAGGATATCAATGTCAGTACTACTCGTCGACATCTAAAGAGCAGGGAGGCCGAGAATGCGACACGCTGTCGGAAGCCACCAACCAAGCGGTACGGTGTCAGCAGAAGGCCTCGGGCGCTTCCACGGTAAGCCGCGAGTGAGAAAGCGAGGAGGAGGAGGAGGCAGGGGTGATTAACCCCCTCTCTTCTATGTGTCGCCGAATTTGTCGCGATTCATTCCGCACATTGTTGAGACGAGGCGGCAACACAATTATCAACCTCTTGACGAAACATTCCAACACGAAAATAGCGGCAGGCAGGGGGGGGGGGGCAGGCTCAGGTCCTTCAAGTATAGAACGTTCGCCAAAGCCAACCCAACAACCAACTCAATCACCCTCCGATCGAGAACCGGTTGGACCTATACAGGCCCGACCTGGCCAGCCCGCCTTGCAATCGCCTTTATTTTCCGGTACTGCACGCCGCCATCAGGCGAACCACGGTTGGCCCCTACCTCCTTCAGCCACTCCGACAAAGAGGGCGGAGAAGATCGAACACTCGCAGAGAAGCCCACCGCCCAGTCGGGGTTGCCGTTGCCGCCCGTGCTGCCGGTTCCCGCAGGCTTCGCGACTTCTCCTCCTCCTCCTCCTCCTCCTCCTCCTCCTCCTACGTTGTCGCGGGGACCGGTACCGCCATCCTCCGGCGAGGTGCTTTCCTTCTTGACATCGCCGTCTCTCGGCTGTGCCGCAGCCGGTTCTATCTTGACACGACCCTGCTCGCTTCCCTCCGCGTCCGCCGTGGTTGCTAACACCACCACCGACGCCGCTGTCACTGCGGCAGCGGTGGGAGGCGACGCCGGGGAAGCACTACCGGTGGAGACGATGTGAGCTGCCCTGCCCCCCACGTTCAACTCAGCCGCTTCCGGTGCCGCCATCGCCGAGACCGCCGTTGCCGCCGTTGCCGCTGCCGCTGTTGCTGATATTGCGGCCAGTGGTGAGGGTGAGGTTGGCGTTGACGTCGACATGCGTAAGCTCGCCGCGCTGCTCGTTGCGCAATTTGTGCTTGCGGAGGCCAAGCGGGGAAGTGTTTCTCTGCGTATTGAGAAGGTGCAACACGGCGCGGCATCGGGGTGGTGTCGGTACGGCGGTGCAGCGAGAGGGGCACAGGGCAACTGCGGCTGCTGCAACCGCTACAGTAGCACGACAACAGCAAGCCAAGCAACATCACTAAGTACGTGGAACGTGAGCTATTTCCTATGAACGGTAGATATCAGCACACAGTCCCTTGGGTATACTGGGATGTCTTCGATGAGTAGAAATCATAATTTGATGCGAAAGACATCACACACACCGCCGTCCGTAACAATTTTACAGCTGCCGTCACATAGTCACGATTTTCACGGCCGCCGACGCGCAACATACCTGGTGTAGGGCATGCCTTACTTTTTAGCTGGGTCAAGCCTGAGATCCTACGGGAAATCTGAAGACTTTAGACAGATCCGCGCCCTCCGACCGAAAATCCCCGAAAAAACGATATCTCCGAACAAAAACTTGAGGAAAAAAATTTGCCTTCCACCGGCGCAAAAAGTAGACGACAGATACCAATATCCGCCAGCGCGAGTGAATTACAAGCGAGAGTAAGGCACGACCTAGCTTTGACTATGCACTGATGTGGTTGAAAATCTTTTTTTCCGTGTGTTACTTGAAGTCTCAGGACAAGGACTTAGACGCCAGCGTCGTGTTGGGTGGGGGGGGCGGCGCGCCGGGGGGGGGGGGGGGGGGGGAACCTTGCGGTAAGAAATGACGCGCCCGTCGATTGTCTCGCCACACGAAAGACTATTGCGTGTGCGCGAAACGTTCGGTGTTGCCAATCGTCTACGGGCAGCATGCGCCCAGCAGAACAGGTACCGTAGATCATGCTGCGGCCGTGCCGTACTTCTCCTTGCATTGTAACACTCTCGGACTCCACGCAGTGACCGTTGCTGCAATCGTCACTCTCTACCTTCCAATTTTTCCCCGTTGGCAACATCACGGAGGGATCCACGCCCCCGTGGTCGATTTAATACCTGGTAGAGGTCAACCTCGAATACTACAGCGTTGGTGTCAGGGGTTCGATTTTCCGTATGGAGTTTTTATTTTCTCGAAAGACACCAACCCAACTGTCGAGAGCGCGTTCATAGCGTGAGCAGGGCGCAATTAATTAGACGCGAGTCGACGAGGGAAGAAAGTGCGGGTCCCTTCTCGCGATAAAAATGCAAGGCACGTATAGCAGTGGGGAGTGGAGAGAAGGGCCTACAGGTAGGTGACCCCAGATCACGTGCAGCAGTGAGGGTCTCGAATTAAGAGAGGGGTGTGTCAGGCCTGTTCAGTCTCCGAATTTCTCTGAAACCGGAGTAGGTATTGAGGTAGATTTGAGTGTGCCCGTGCCAGGCCAGCTGACCTCTCTTAAACCAACCAGTACTTCTCTCAACCCTTTTAGTACTGCACTCTACAGGAACATATATTTGACTATAATTCCAAGTAATTTGTGTACAAAACGGGAGCGCGGTCCAAAAGGGGTGTTACACCGATAGCTTTTAAGCCGTCACCCCCCCACTGCTGTACCGGGTACCTGCCACCCGGTTAAAATGGACTACTGTTGCTGCAAACACGAGTACATAGCATATTACTTGATGAAAGTATGGGCCCGCCAACAAGAAACGTTTATCATGAGCAAAGTTTTAGAACCGTATTGCGACACCATCCCTGAACAAACCTTTTTTAAGCATAGGCTGCGATCATACAGATATCTAGTCGTAGCCCTCGCCGCTGAGCACGATCCATCAACCCTTCTAGGACCGCAGTCCCGCTTCGGGGACATACCAAGAAATTTTCAAGTAGTTTGTCCTCAAAACGGGACACTGCAGCACTAAATTTTTCATAGCATCCCCCAAAAAGTGAGCCTTGGTATGTTCTTGCAAGCGCTTAGCGCAGTGGGCTGTTACGCCCGCTACGCTCGCTCACGAGGAAGAAGAATGGAACGGAACAGACTGGCCAAACAAATAGGTGCCAACAGGCGACATGCAAATGCCAAGAGCTCCACACTCCATCCAAGGAAAACAACTCGAACGCCGCATGCATGTACGTACGTACACACCCCAGGTAGGGTGCTTATTTTCTTCTTTTATTAGTACGAAAGAGAAAGCACAGCACGGCATAGTAACGCACAAACAATTAAGAAAATGAAAACGGAAATTTCAGAAACTAAAAATCCTCGTCCCCTCTGATGTAATTATTTTCTGCCTGATTGGAACACCTTGTGCCGGAAAAAAAAAAAAACTTTCAGCCTCGTGCGCTGCCCACCACTCTCGTGACCACCTCGCCACCGATTCGGTCCGGGTAAAGCTTTCCTCTCTCTGTGC
This sequence comes from Macrocystis pyrifera, assembly GCA_031763025.1. Classification (NCBI taxonomy): domain Eukaryota; class Phaeophyceae; order Laminariales; family Laminariaceae; genus Macrocystis; species Macrocystis pyrifera. The sequence goes on from JASSKH010000012.1 coordinate 6,273,259, forward strand.
CACAGTGAGCCCCGTCGCGCGCCTCGCGTGAAGCCCGGTGCTCACCGTGGCCCTCATTCGCCAGCTCTACAATACTGGTGCTCAGACTGCGACGCTTTCCCTCTGGACTTTAGCTTGGTCGCAAAAATAAGCACCGCTTGAATTTTATTTTGCAATCCCAAACGACTCTTACAGACTCGTGCATATTATACCCAACCCCATACCATGAGGCCAGACAGAGCCCATTCATGCTTCCCTCGTGTCTCGAGGCACACGCGACGCCTAGCCACAAAAACGGCGACCTCGGTCGTTCCAACCCCCCCCTCTACCCGCCAGCGCCTGCTGACAGCCGCGACGGCGCCGGGCTCGCCCGAGGTGCCGGGCTCTGGGTACACGCACGCACCCAAAACAAAAAGAAGAGCAGGAAAACTCTCGCCGGCAAGTAATAGAAGGAGGCGGTGTCCAAGTTGGAGCTCTGAGATGCCAGCCATGTACCAACTGAGCACGCTCAGGAGAAAGATATTTGTAAGTAAGTCTATGACCATTAGTCTTATTCTTTTTCATGGGCCCATACGAGTGTGATGTCATGTGTGACGATGGCGTTCATGATGATTTATGATGATGACGACAATGCTGCTGCCGGCTACAGGAGCGCAAGTTCGAAACGGCATGGCCATCTCTTGCTGGCTCAGTCTAATTTTGTCTTGAGGTGCGGCCCGGGGGAAACGCTTGGAGAGCCCAGGTTGCCTATTGCGTCATCCCATCGATCGTCGATCAATGCTAAAAAAATACTGCTGTGTTGAGAAAAACGACTCTTCATTGCCTCTGACTTTCTCACGAGTTTTCCACGAAAGGAAGCCTCTGGAATATGATCGCCGTTCAAGGCTGGCGGAAACAGCAAGGACGCACGGACATCCCCTACAGTCGTAGTAGACCAGTCTGTGCAGTAAGGCGACAAGGCGACAGACAGCGCTACGCTATACGTAGTATAGGCCATGTGACAGCTGTCATACATAGTCCATGTAAGGCGCCACGCGCCATTCATCAATGTCACGACTCACGACAAGAAAAAAACAGAACTGCTGTGGTTTATCCCCGGTGGCTTGGTAGGTGGTCCGCGAGCCTATCAAGAGCAATTTCGTGAGTTCGAGTCTCACCGAGTGCATGCTCGTAGGGACTTTTTCTTGCATAAAATTGATTAGCGGAAAGCGCGAGAGCGTGAGTTAGCTGTACATTCGATGAAAGTCGACGAGCAGTGGGAATGCTGAACCCTATGCGCGATAAAAACTAAAGACACGTACCGGGGGGGAGAAGGGACGACACCTGTGACCACGGCTTGTCTAGAAGAACGTCGAGGGTAAAACCTCCTACGAGTGGGCTGGAAAGTAAAAATGATGATGAAAAAAAAAATATGTATATATAGTCCTCCTGTCTTCCAATATACTGCTGTTGTTGTACGTACGTATCATGGCACCGGCAACGGCAGCAGCGGCAACAGCAGCAGCAGCATCACCACCACTACCACCACTACTACCAGTAGTGGGACCAGCAGCACCAGTATCACCAGCAGCACCAGTGTCGACTGCTCGAAAGCTGTATTATACCAGAGTTTGTATATAAGATACCTGAGATACGAGTAGTTTTTCGGTGTGCGAACAGTCAAGCGGCGGAACCACCACACAAGCAGCGAGAGGATGACTCCTACCGAACAAAAGCCTCTCACCGGCGCGAGCTCGCCGCTGCCGCGACCAGCGACCGTCTCTCCAACTCCACAGAGCACGCAGCGGATCCGCAGGACTTGGGCGGCGAGGGGACAAGGAAGAGAGAGAGAAACGTCATCCTTCCCACGAGCTCTAGATAGTTTCCGAGGGCCCAGCGAGACATTCCATGTCGTTTGATGGAACACCCGCGAGACACTTGTTTTCGCTCATCAGCTCGCACTATCAAATCGAGCGACTTCTGGGATTGCTGTGCGCCGCCCACCATGCTCGCTGGAGAGGCGAAAGCTCTTCACACGACAAAGCGCTCATCTGGGGTTGATGTGTCGGACCCGTCACTCGCGGATGCGTGGGCACGCGTCCGGCAGGACTCAGAAGATCACACCAATTGGTGTGCGTTCGCCCATGCGCAGGTGAGTGAAATAATGTGATGTCGGCGGGACTGTCAGTTTTGGTCTTGTTTTTCTGTGCCAACAGCAATATAGGCACGCGACCGAGGCAGGAACGAGGAGTACAATCAGCAACCAGCAGTATAACTGATGGGGTGGTTGTTATTGAGCATGAGGATATACGGAGATATGGTTGGACAATGGTTTCACGGGAAACCAAGCACCACAACTTGATTGTTGCGCCCGGACTCCGAAATCCCCCCACGAAAGCAAGTCCAACGTGTGGGTGCTTTCACGCAGGATGCGGCGAGATTACCCTTTTTCTTGGCGACACGTTTTAGGTTGAAGTCGGGGCTGGGGGCTGGGGGCTGGGGGCTGGAACAGCTGTGTCGGCTGTAGATGACGGCGCATTGCCTGTTTTTTGTCTTGATGACGTGTCATGGGGTCGGGGGCGCAGAGAGGTGGTGGGGGGGGTGTACTCATTTGATGCTTGCCTTAGTCATTTGACCAGAGAGGGGGGGGGCTTTTGCGTCAACAACAGCAGCAGAGTAGTATGTACCTTGGTACCTGGTATGTACGTGCCTGGTATTAACATCTACCGTTTCGGGCTGGGTTGTCTCGTATCAATAGTGCCGTTGCATGACGATCCCGTTCCTCCTTTCGTTTTGCGGCGGAGCAGCACATTCGCGTGGCAGCGGACCTTTATCCTGGTGCTGGGTGCTGGGTCTCGATTACGTTGCACTATTAATAGTTGTCGTGTGTATACTGCTGTGCATGGGGTACGTTTTCATTGTTGTGGTGGCGCGCACAGGCAGGTTGGGTGACTCACAACGACGTCGCTCTGGCCCCAGAAACCATCGACGTCGCAACTACTGCTGCAACTTCAAGCATTGAAGGAAATAACTAAAAAAAACACTATTACGGGGGACCATCGTAAATGGGACCAAAATATTGTTAGTAAAAATAGCGCAATATATAGGTTGTTGTGTGCACCGCAGGTCCCATTTAATATGGTCCCCCGTAATATCAGGTATTTCCTCGCTGGCCGATAATATTGCCTCGGTTTGAAATCTCAGGTGAACGTCAAACGGGTATTATATTCGCGGCAGAGCATGTACGAGTAGCCTTCACGAGGTTATACAACCCATGGTGTACGTACTATATGCATAAGTACACGCGATCGAAGCATCACACGCAACTTTTAAAAATAAGTTTCGACGAAATTACCTATCTAATGACCGATAAACCGTAAACCGAGTCTCTTTTTGTCAGTAAAAGAGTTCTTGGAACTGGCTGATGTTGATTGAATGCTGCACGTGGGAAGTTGAGTGTCCAACCTCAAGCTGCTTGATGGAGACGTACGTGGTCTCATGTTTACTTCTTCAAGTCGCCCACAGAAAACGCACGGAGCCCATCACCCCTCTATACACTAAAAATACATACTATTAATAGATACCTTGGCACCTGGCACCTGGTAGTAAATACCAGTACTGGGTACTACTATAGACGAAAGTGTAGACTGTTCAGGCGTTAATATCAAGACTCAAAAGGTCTTTTCATTTACGTCCAGAGTGGAATAGTATTAACAGTATTTGCTACCTGGTATTAATTAATAGGCACCTCGGAGGTCAGACCGCCCCCTCTACTTACTCTTACGGAGGGCCATAGTAAATAGGACCTACGGTACACACAACAACCTATATATTTCCCTACTTTTACTGACAAAATTTGGTCCCATTTACTATGGTCCCCCGTAACAGTTATGAATGGAGCAAGAGAGGCACTTAGGACGCTTGCAGCAACGTCTTGAAGGCGCCCTCACCACTACCACCACCACCACCCTCCTCTGCCCCCCCCCCTTCGACTACTCTGCCCCAGTCCCCCCCTCCCCAAACCATGGTCATACGACTACGGCCATGCATGATAATGAGTACCCCCCGCAAACCCACACCGAAACCCCCAACTACGCCCACACCCACACCCCTACCCCCCCCCCCTCGCTCTTGCCCCCGCCCCCTCACCTGCTTCTACCCCTGCACGCAAAAGTCGCACCCCTCGACGACAACGCCTACCACTCTCTGGTGTGGAAAACCAAAGGGGTCCAACAACGTGATGACCCTGCCCCCCCCCCAAAACCATGGTCATACGACTACGGCCATGCATGATAATGAGTACCCCCCCCCAACCCACACCGAAACCCCCAACTACACCCACACCCACACCCCTACCCCCGCCCCCGCTCTTGCCCCCGCCCCCTCCCCTGCTTCTACCCCTGCACGCAAAAATCGCACCCCCCGACGACAACGCCTACCACTCTCTGGTGTGGAAAACCAAAGGGGTCCAACAACGTGATGGCCCTGCTCGGATCCGGGACGGGAGGGCTCCCGGAGCTCTGCTCCGCGCTCAACGAGTCCACGGTGGCGTACTGCGCCGTAAGGATAGAGGGGGCGGAGGGGGGGGGGCACGGGGCGCTTCCACCGGATTCTATTCGTTGGGGAGGAGGTCGGAGGCATGAAGAGGGGACGCGCGGCCCTCCAGAAGAATGCTGTGTTCGCCGTTCTTGAGGGTGCCTCCGGAGGGGACCACGAGTTCGGCTCTGTGGGAGACCTGGCTGCAGCGGCCTTTTGAGCCGGAGGCGGGGAGGCGTTTTGAGAGGGGAAGACGAGGGGGGGTGTGCTATTGCCATGCAGGGCCGTAGTCGTGCGGCCATAGGGGGGCGAGGGGGGGCGCATGAGATGGGGGGGGAGGAGGTGAAGCGGGGGGGGGGGGGGGGGGGGGTACTCGTATCGATAGGAGAGATGTACTCGATCTCATGCATGGCCGTAGTCGTATGACCATAGACCCTCGCATCCCTACGATGCCGAGACGGAGCATGTCGGGTTTTCACCGACCAGGCAGACATTGCTTGCACCAAGCGCGAAGCGCCGTGAGGTGTCCGGCGAGTCGCATGAAGGGTGAGCTGCATCCTACTAAGAACCGCTTGTGAGGCGGACTTGCATATGGATGACAGCTTCAATGAGTTAGTTTAATTTCCGGTGTGGCCACTTCCAGAGACAGCAATGGGAGTACTATGTAACTGCCTCTTGGGTGCCGTACCTTGAACACTACGTGATACGATCAATTCCCTTGTGCAGAGGAAAGGTTCTTTACTTCGCACAAATGATCTAACTAGACGACCAGCTGTGGGCGACCGCCAAAAAAAAAAAAAAAAAAAAAAAAAAAAAAAAACGGTACCCTGGATGTCTAGCTCACGTAGTGAGCGGCATGTTTTACAGTGTCGTTGCCAACCGACGCCAACCCAACCCATATATGAAGGGGGGGGGGGGGGGATACTCGATATCATGCATGGCCGTAGTCGTATAATCGTAGACCCTCGCATCCCTACAATGCCGGGACGGAACACGACGAGTTTTCGCCGATCAGACAGACCTTGCTTGCACCAAGCGCAAAGCGCCGTGGGGTGTCCGACGAGTCGCATGAAGGGTTGGCTGCATCCTACTAAGAACCGCTTGTGAGGCGGACTTGCACACGGAAGACAGGTTCAATGAGTTAATTTAGTTTCCGGTGTGGCCACTTCCAGAGACAGCAATGGGAATACTACGTAACTCCCTCTAGGGTGTCTTACGATAAACACTACGTGATACGATCATTCCCCTTGTGCTCAGTAACCACCGGGCACTAACTATCTAACTCGATCGCCAACTATGACCGACCGCCCAAAAACGGTAACCTGGTTGTCTAGATCAAGTGGTGAGCGGCATGTTTTACAGTGTCGTTGCCAACCGACGCCAACCCAACCTTTATTTTGTTGTGTCGATACTCCGATATTTTTATGGTTCAACATTCGGATATTTCATCTTTCGGTATTTTGAAAAAGCTATATATCTCGATGTTTTCGACACACTCTTGATATTGTTCGATAGTTATCGATTCAACGTTTCGATGTCCTTCGATACTATATGATACTTCGCAAAGCACGACCGGGCGGTAGGCAGATGAACATTACGCTTTGTGGCTGCTCGGTTTGGTGGGGCGGCGATGGCGACGGGGAATACTTGGGCGTGTTTAAAACACGCTAGTGCAGAGATGAAGGAGGTATTTCTACACCATCTAGAGGGTTCGGTCTATCTGATGAGACCTTGTCAGCTTTGATTATTTCGATCCCCGTACGATTTCGAGCGCAATACAACAACCACAGCTCGATATGTACCTGGTACGTCGAAAGACCGCGCCCAGTAATTGTAGGAGCGAGTTTGGCTGTATGTAGGACGGGCGCCGAGCAATCGAGCTACCGAGTGAGATAATCTGTGTTCGACCCATGCCTCTATAGTGCGGTACGGGGGATACGGTTGTTCGCAAATTTTCTGAGTGGTAGGGTCCTCAGCTGAGGGGCTAGCCGATATCCTTGGGGTCCTATCTGTTGTTTACAATAAAAAAACACGCAAGGGCGATCATAACTATTGAAGTGTCTTGAAAACGCTCAGGACTCGACCTTCGTCGTGAAACAAAATGTTTGGTGCAGAAAAATTTGCCGATATACTACTGCTGTATCGATGATTTACCTCGGCAGGAGTGGGACGGGACGTGTCCTTCATGCCGCGCAGGTTCAACTCGCATATCTATTGGTTTAGCAGAATCAACTCAGCATTGTCCAATTGTTGGCCGACTTGACCCCGAACGGCCAAGGCTTGGACGATTCACACTACGCATGTACAATGGTTGGCCGCGTCAAGCCAACACGGGCAATGGTTGACGGATTTCAACTCCGTATAACCAACCATTGACCGACCTACAACTCAACATGTCAAACGGTGGGCCAACTAAACTCTGCATAGCCATTGTGATTGTCGATTCAGCTCCGCATGTAGAATGGATGGCCGACCCTGTTGGGCTACAGTATATAGCCCCTTTTAAGGGCAAACGGTATACAAGGGACCCCAATTTTTTAGCCGCCATTTTTTTCCACTCTTGACTGTGAGGGGGCGGTACCAACTCTGATATGGGACGTTGGGATAGAAGGGACCTCCAATCCCGAGCGCGCTAGGGTCGCTTAAAGGGGGCTACCTGGTGTACTTCAGTGGCATGACTTCAGCAGCCCAACAGGTAGGCCCTGATAAAAAAATATGACTGCAGACGCAACTCATGACCAAAGCCAATGATGACTGGTGGACACGGCCAATCGCTGGCGGACTCAGCTCGGCATGGACGATGGTTGAGCGATTTAACTCCGCCTATCCAATGGTTGGCAGACTCAATTCACCAACAAAGGCGATGGTTGGTGGATAAACTCCGCATATGGTTGCACGGACAGGTGGTCGGGACCCCCCCCCCCCTGCATAATATGGGCGTAACATAATCCTTGTGTAGACATTGAACAATGAACCACACCATCATTAGGCGTACCGAGTTGAGAGGTGCCGACACCTTGTGGGCTTTGCTACATTGTTCAATGTCTCCACAGGGGTTTTGTTTACGCCCACGTTGTGCTCGGGGGGGGTCCCGACCATCTGTATGATGGTTGACGGCACCAACTCCGCCCGATGGTTGGGCTGACTCAAGGTCAACGTTTCTTGGGGTTGAGCGGAATATTGTGCACCAGGCAGTACCTGGTATGACGCAAGACGTTGCCGATACCATGGCGTAGATTTTACCCGTGGAAGAGGACGCTAACAAAGCGGGGGGTGTACTCGATATCATGCATGGGCGTAGTCGTATGATCATAGACCCTCGCATCCCTACAACGCCGGGACGGAGCACTTCGGGTTTTCACCGACCAGGCAGGCATTGCTTGCACCAAAGCACGAAGAGCCGTGAGGTGTTTGGCGAGTCGCCTAGAGGGTGAGGTGCATCCTACTAAGGGTCGATCTTAACGACACGTATTATATTTCGTTTTTCCTGAAATTTCGGCATTTAACCGAATTCAGCGAGGGGTGAATCTTGTCGAATACGTGTCTCAGTTGGCTCGCGAAATAATCGTCCATCCGGCACAGAACCGTCACTACAGCAGCTGCGCTCGCGGAACCCATCCGTGCGGTGGTCCCACTGTCATCGGCCTGACTCGTAGGCAGGTGTCGGTGCCTTGGGGAGTGCGATCCATCACCAACGCGTCACGCTACAACGCCCAATGCGACAAAGTCTCAGCTGTTGCCCTCACCGAGCTCAGTCGGTCGACCACCTCGGTGCGGTCACCTTGTGAGCTCGGCCACGAGAGCCCAGAAAGCTATTGCGCCTTCTGCGTTCGGCCATGACTTGCGAATGACATTAGGAACGACCCTTAAAAGCCTTGTGCGCTCGCGAGTGGTGGCACAGCTCGGGCGGTGGGGCTGCCTGATCCTCTACGACCTTGTGCCTAATTTTCCTGAAAACCCTTAAAAACTTCAGACGTCACTTTTCGGGGTCGGAGCTTTTCGTCTTTTCCCGAAAAAAAATCGGGAAAATACTGAAAAAAAACAGAAAAACACTGCTCGTTAAGATCGGACAACCCTAAGAACCGCTTGTGAGGCGGACTTGCATATGAATGACAGCTTCAACAAGAAAATGAATTTCCCAAACAAAACCGGGGTGGGGGGAAATGAAGAAAAAAACATAACGGCTGGCGGCAAAAAATCCAAAATCAGTCGTTGTTGCACTATACTTGCGGGGGCGCGGGGAAGGGGGAGGGGTAGGTACCAGGAGAGCACATTACGTTGACAGCGCCTAAAGAAACTTCCTAAAGCAATTATTGCTGCAACATGGATTGAAACTACTGTAACGGCTACCATACAGCTCCAAATCACACGTCGCATTTTCGCAGTCATCATGGGTCACTGGCTGTCATGGTGTCCCCGTCTCCCCTCCATTGTTGTGGAGGCGTTAGGTGGTCATGTCTTGACGCGAGCCAATCGCTCGACAGGCTAAGCTAAAACGGAGTGGTGGTAACACGAGCTAAAACGGGAGGATGGCGGGAGAGGGGACAAAAGACAGGGGGATAAATCCCATCTTCATCCTTTGGACCCAGGTATTGCGGCCTAAACAGGCGATACGTGCCGTCTACTTCAGGTATTAGGACCCAGGTAAAGCGACCGAAAAAGCGATACGTGCGGTCTACTTCAGGTATTGGGACCCAAGCATAGCGACCTAGACAGCGACAAGTGCCATCTACCTTAGGTATGGGGACCCCTGGGCAAAACGACCTAAAACGCGCCAAGTAAGTGCGGACTACTTCAGGTATTGGGACCCAGCAGGTCTATTGGGGGCTAAAAAAATAGTCAAGCACGCGCGGTAAGTCGCATCAGCCTTCTATACAAAAGAACGTGCAACAGCAGTAGTACAAGTATCATCGCCCGTCTTGCTGCTCGTGTCGTGCGTGTCCGTACGTTTGTTGCTCTTCGGGCAAACATCTCCTATCACCTACCCCAGCAGCCGGGGCTACTGATTCGTTGGGAACCGATGGTTGATTGAAGCCGTAACCGTCATCTTTTTTCGAACACTTTTTCCCTCACTACCGTAGTCCCAAAGCGGTTTGTATATCGCATCCCTTTTGGGACCCGGGCATTGCGATCACACAAAAAAATAAGCGAGAAGCGCGGTACAACCATGCGTCTGTTAACGGGGGAATAAAGCAATCAGAACCAAAAATATAAAAATATATGGTGTGTCGTAAGAATATATGGGGATACCTGGGATTGGGGAGGGTTGCTACTTACCACTTACCTGGTACCAGGTATTCGACAAAATGGTTGACCCATACTGTGTACAAGACGAGTACAACTAACCCTAACCCCAGGCCAATCAGAGCAACCCTAACCCTGGCCCCAAGCCACGCAGACAAAATCTCGAGTAAGTGGTGAGCTGTACTGGGTCTTGGGTCCATTTCGGGTTCCCAATACTATGCCCGCGCGTTGTAGTGCGAGCTCGCAGAAGTATGAGTACCGGTAGAACCATGCCAACTCCTTACTTTCATGCAGTGTCGGCACTAAACGCAGAATAGTCTCCTGATCCAGCAGTACTTCATCTGACCGAGGCACAATCGATGTTGGTGTTCCGCCACTTTCTCCCCCCTCTGTGTCCCAAATCATTGTGGTAATTTCCCCCCCGCTCAAGTCCCAAATCGTTATTTTCTCTCTTGCTATTTTTTTTGCTATTTTTTTCCCGGTTGAGTCCCAAAATCAGTGCTCGTGTTGGTCATTTTCGCCCATTTCTATTCGCTCTTGTCATTTTCTCCCTCTGGAGTCCCAAAGTCATCAGTTGTGTTGGTAATTTTCTACCTCTCAAGTCCAAATTCGTCATCTCTTCTAGTCATTTTCTCCCCTCTGAAGTCCCAAAGGTGTTCTTCGTGTTGGTACTTTTCTCCCCCTCAAGTCTGAAGAGGGGTATAACTTCCCCCGTCAACTGCTACGTAAACACGCCCCCCCCCCCCCGATGTATCGGGGTATACATGTACTACTTTGCTCTTTCGGCTTTTGCCCGTTTGCAGTGCACCTTTACATACGTACAGCGGTAGAAAAAAAAAAAGGAATACGTGGTACACAACCGAACCCAAACGTGTCACCGACAAAAAACTACTTGGGACTTAATCGAAAGTCTAGCCTTCTTGCATCGCGTACCCACTTGGTACCCTACAAATAAAGCAAAAGCAAGCGAGGAGCTAATAGACGCCCGCCGCTACAAGATCAGGCATGATCGTCTCGACAGAAATGATCTTGATCGTCTCGCCGCAGGGCAGGTCGTACGGGTTGCCTTCCTCGCATGTCACGTCCTAAAACAATAGCGGCGTTCGCCGACAGGGGGGGAAAGGGGGCGGGACGGAAGAGCCGGGGGGGTCGGGGGGATTGAGGAGCCGCGTTGATAAAGGTTTTCGGGAAGAGGGGTGTACGGCTATTTCGGGTTTTCGAGCACAACAGCAACACAGCTCGGACAGATCGTGATCTATCTACAGATAGATCATCTAGTTCCTCACCTGCCGTTGTGAGAGGTTGTGCAGGATCTGTCTGTATAGTACAGATCCAACCCAGGGAACAAGTGCCAGATCATGCAGATTGCACGGGTCCCACCCGCAACATGAACTACTACTGTACGTTCGTAGATAATACCAGATTTTGGGACTACAAGATCAGTCTGCCTTGAAATATCTGGATCACGGAAGTGGGGATCGGTGGTCTGACCGAGATGTGAAAGCGAACCTTCAGCTGGTCAACATTTTTACGCCGGCCACCGATATGTTGCGTCTCTCTTTCAGTATTTAATGGGCACACCACCGCGAGGGAAAACCACTCTGTACCGAAATATTAGGAGCAATTGTATACTAATACTACATACACACGGTCCTCTTATTGCGGAACCGAGGGGTACACCCCAAGGTCACAAACTCTACGCGTATAGCATACGCGCGGGATCGGAGGTATTTTGCACCTCAATGTCGTCGGCACGGCGGGCGAGGCGCGCGCGGGGGGGGGGGGGGGGGGGGGGGGGGGGGGGGGGGGGGGGGGGGGGGGGGGGGGTACTCATTTGTTGCTTGCCTTAGTCATTTGACCATTGACCACGCATCCCTTTCGAGACGGAGCACCGTTTCTACTCCTAATAGAGACACCTCCAACAATTGGGTGCTCATTACGTTGTTTCCATAAATTACATAGAAAAATTTTGCTAATCTTATCCCCTTCCTGTTCGGCCGCCTGTGGCCACCATCTATCTCCTAGGATAGCGATCGTTTAGGGGGGGGGGGGGGTCCAACGGAGCATCAAAAGCAACGCACGCCAAACGAACTCTCCAACCTGGGAGTTCCATCACATCAACTGGGCGGCGTTTCATTCCACCAACAAGACGTTCCGCCGTCGACCATACATTTCCATCCCACCAATTGGGCGGTGTTCCACCCCATAAACCCGGACTATTTTACTGGGACGTTGATGTAGACTATTTTCTGCGCACCAGTAGCCAGTGGTCTGCCGAGTCGCGCTGGTGCGCAATAAAGTCGTCTATTCGAGCAGGAGTTAGGTGCTTTACGCAGCCTGTCGAGTCAGTGTTCAGTAGCATGGAGCAGTATTGTAAGCACAAGCACAACAGAGAGCATTATGCGGTATATCTACATCCTATATAGTTCGTGTAAGGATGGTACATGGTGTAGTCTGTCGGCGAAAACGCGGCCAAACAAGTTCCTGTTCGGAGTCCGTACATCGCAACGCGTACGTCGAAGTATGCAAAAGAACGCTACGAAAAGTTGGCGGTGGACGATTAGCAAAATACCCCGGAGTGCGTAGCCGATCAACCTCGACAAAACAGTCATCAAGCAAAATTGATGCGGGTCGGTCAGTAAAATGACCTGTAGAGTACATCTAGACGTAGAGCCGGGCCTGATCGAGGATGCCTGCATCTTCCATCCCGCTTACCGGGACGTTCCATCCCCCCACCCGGGCTTTTCATTCCACTATCCAACCGGATAGTCCATTGCACCAACCAGGGCGTTCCATCCCTGCAACCACCAGTCAACTTCCATCTCATCAACCGGGACATTCCATCTCACATCAAAACCCGGCAACGTTTCATCCATTCCATCCCACCAACCCCGAGACGCATCCATCCCCATCATCACCTGTATCTCAATGATGCGGCCGAGCACGTAGTAGACACGGAAGTGCTCGTCCCGGCCGATAAGGTTCTGGCTCTCCTTCGACAGGAAGTGGGAAGGGCAGCCCACATTGAAAGCCAAGAAATTCTCCTCCGGCGTCGGGAAGAACATCGCCACCTGCCCGATGGAGAAGCTGGAACGCGACAGATGCGAGGCCGGAAATGGGAGGAGGGGGGATAGGGGAGGGGTGGGGGGGGGGGGGGGGGGGGGGGGGGGCGGAGGGGGGGGGTATTCATGTCATGCATGGCCGTAATCGTATGATTACAGACCTTTTTCCTACTCTAACCTCACCCGGCACATCGGGGGGGGGGGGGGGGGTGTACTCATTTGTTGCCTGCCTTGTTCATTTGACCATTGCCTACGCATCCCTTTCGAGACGGAGCACCGTTCCTACTCCTAATGAACAGTTAGGCGCTCATACGTTGTTTCCTCGTGATAATTTTTGTTACGAATCCCCCGTCTGTTTGGCCGCCTGCGGCCACCGTCTATCTCCTATCACGGGGGACCATAGTAAATAGGACCAAAAATTGTTAGTAAAAATAGGTAAATGTATAGGTTATTGTTTATACCGTAGGTCCTATTTACTATGGTCCCCCGTAATAGGATAGAGATCGATTTCTCGCTACCATCTAGTGTACCGAACTTCTCCATGTCACATTCGTCTATTTCTCTTTTCTCCTCCCGCGACACATCCCGTTCCTCCTTGTACATTTCATATTCTGCCACGATGGGAGGCATGGCAGGTAAGGTTGACTAGACAAACCAACCTTCGCAGGCCTATACCACTACAAATATTTCATAAAATTATGAAATACGTCAGCTGTGAGTAGTTCGACTGATTAAGTAGTTGATACTTAACTTTGCAAGCTGCGTAATACGTCTCGTCTATATCCCATTTTTACTGAATTTTACAAGTGTTATAATAAGCCGAACGCGCGTATTCTATATGTAATTTCTTGTCAAGGATACAGGCCAGTGTGGCTCCCCTGGATGCTGCCCGGGTCAACAGGACAATCGAAATAATCATTCTGCGCACTGATACTATATAACCCGAACAATGGAGAATGATAAGACGTCGCAACCTGTTGAAACCTTTTCATTTTACAAATATTGATTTGAGTGTTGTTGAATTTTTGTATGGTATGGTTCTAAATATGAGTAATTCTTCCGGGGATGAGAGCTGCTGCTGCTGTTATTGCTGCTGCTGTGATGCCTAGTTTTTTCTTGCTTTTTTTTTTTCTTCTACAAATATTGTAAGAACGAAAGTCTAAGCCTGCTTACCAGAGTATAATAAGGCCGCAGGCATACTGCAGTAACGCCAGCATTGACACGCCCTACGAACTGCACAAACGAATACTCCACAATAAACACATGCGCGCACTCGCCTAGAGAGTACAGTTAGTTACCACCACCAGCAACGCCGATGCGGCTGAATAATCATGGCGACATCAGGGACAGCAGCCACGCGAAAAACAACAGCGATAAAACACCACCAACAACAAAACAACCTACCCCACGACAAAACCCCCAACCATCACCACCACCACCAAAATAACCTACCTCACCACCAAACTCCCAATCATCACCACCATCAACAGCAAAACAACTACCTCACAACCAATCGCCAACCACCATCACCACCAACAGCAGCAGCAGCAGCAGCAGCAGCAACAACCACTACCCCTCCCAACCAATACCCATCACCACAGGCAGCAATAATGTCCCCGCCGCGAAACCCTGCCCCCTCACCTCGTAAACGCGATTCCCCCAATAGCCGCCAGAGCCGCGTTCCCGCTCCCGACCACCCCCCCGCCCAGCTTGCCACAACCTTCTCCGTCAGCGCCCCCCCCTTCCCCTTCACTAACGTTCCTCGCCACCCCCCGGCGACCTTGCCGAACGCTTTCGGTCTCCTCCTGCCCCCCACCCCCTCCCCCAATGTGCTCCGCTACCCCGCCGGCGTCACCCTTGGGCCCACGAGCCGTGGCCACCTCCAAGCTCCCAGATTCCGCGGAGGCATGAACCGCAGATGGAAGCTGTCTGGAAATGTCACCGTCGTTGGAAAACGCCTCCTTCAGCTCCTGCACGACCTCCAAGCTGTCAGATTCCGCGGAGACATGCATCTCCCGGGGGGTCGGGGACAGCTGTCCGGAAATGTCCCCGGAGTTGGGTAACGCCTCCTTCTGCTCCTCCGCGCCCGCCCTGGCTCTGATCGTTGGTGTGGCGGTGGCAGCGGCAGCAGTGGTAGGGGCAGCAGCGGTAGCGGCAACGGCAGGCGTTGCTGCAAGCCTTTGCACCAGCTCCTCGATTTTGGCCGCTTGCTCCGCCACGACCTTTTGGGGGGGGGGGGGGGGGGGGGGGTATAAAATGGTTGCCCGGAGTCGTGAGAGGAACGGACGAGGGGGGAAGGGGCCGGGGTTCAGGCTCGGGGGTCGGCGTTGGGGGTGTACTCAAGGGCTAAACCATGCAAATTGTTACCGATATCCTACGCATGAAACACAAGGGGGGAAGGGGGGTCGGGCGTCGGGGTGTTGGGGGGAGGGGGGGGGGGGTATAACTACAACTCTTTTTCGATAGGTATTCCAGACCATGACACGCAATCACTGCACCTTCTGAAGGTGACGAGTGGCACCTTCCGCGACCATCGCACGCCGCTGCCAAAACTCGCCCTGCTCTTCCGCCGCCTCCGCCCGCGCCTCCAGGACCGCCGTCCGGTAACCGGTGACCCCCAAAGAACCCGTCGCGCGCCCGGCAACCAATGACCCCGCCCCGGCCCCCGACTCGCCACCCCCCCAGTCGAAAAGTCTTCCCAGGGGCGTCATCCCCCTCGCCGAGGCCGACCAGCCCCCCGACACCGTCAAATCAGCGTCCACGGTTCTGTAGCTGCCGCCCTCACTGCCCCCACCGCTACCGTTGCCGCTGACACCACCGCGGCTGCCGCCGCCGCGATCACTACCGTTTACTGTCAACGCTGCTTGTGCAACCCCGCCAGCGACGCGAAACCTTGCCCCGCCCGCCGTGTGCTCTGAGAAGTTAGTCCCGAAGGACAGCTCACTCGCGGTAGAGCACTGGTTGTGGTGCGAGCTGTCGGAAATATTAGTGACGGAGTACTCCCGGGAGCCCCCCGCCCAGTTCCCGACCCCGCCCTCGCCTCCGCCTCCACCCCCGCTTACTGAGTCGGCGGGACCGTTGTTGTTGACGGCGGAGGACAAAAGCGAAAGGGCGCCCACAGCTCCGCGGGAGCTAGCCCCGCGCGGGTTAACGGCGTTGCGGCTACCTCCACCGCTAGCGCCGACACAGCTCCCACCATCGTAGCTAACTCTGCCGCAGCTCACACCAGCAAAGCTCGCGCCGTTACGGCCCACATCGGCGCAATTCACGCCGCCACGGTTCGTCCCGGCGCAGCTCACACCCGGGAAGCCAGAGCCGCCGCAGCTAGCACCGCCCACGCTAACTCCGTCGCCCACCGCAAGAGGAACTTCGTCGTTGTCGGCGCGGCCGTGCGACGCAAGCGCGCTGTAGAAGGGTACCGCCTCGTTACCGCAGTCGCTACCTAAAAAGAGGGTAGGCGTTTCGTCGACGGGAGAGGCCGCCCCTCCCACCCCCCCGCCCACCTCCGCTTTTGCTGCCGCCACGGTTGCTGGTGCCGCCGCTACCGCTACCGCCGTCGCGGTTACCGAGGAATTTCGGGCGGGGATAATCTCGGGCGGTAGACTACGAGGGGTTATGTTCCTGTTTTCCGAAGCAGCAGGGGTGGACGATGCCGAGGGAAACAAAATTAACAAAACTGAAACCGTGTATGTCTCGTCAGAGATCAAGCGCATAGCCAGGCTAAAAAACCAAACGAACAAGAAAAGCAAGCGCGTCTCGCCAATGATCAAGCAAACGGCAAGGGTGATAATATCAGGTGCCAGGGTACCTGGCAATAAAAGCAAGCGTGTCTCAAATATCAAGCGGGCGGCAAGGGTAACAAAAGTCGAACAAGCCTCAGAGAGACCAAGCGCACGCTGCTGCACGCGTACAGAAAAGGCTTAAAATCTGCGACAGAGACCGACACTACTGGGGTTCGATACCTTACTGCCCGTCTCCCTGCCAGCACAGATATATTTCACCCCATCCTTACGTCACACGGCGAGTTCTGCCCCTCAGATAACACCATCACCAACATCACAACCACCACCACCACAACCTACACCACCAACAGCAGCAGCAACAGCAACACCAGCAAGCGAGCGGGGCTCCAGCACACGATCCTAAACAAAAATTCTAACTCACGTGTCGGTGATCCGCCTGCTTTCCGTGTCATGCCTTCTCTCCCCCCCCCCGATGCGTGCAGGACGAACCAAAAGCAACGCCGAGGGCGAAAATAGCAAAAGGCGAATCGGCGTGCAAAGAGGGTAAACGGGGCCAAGCACAGCGGCGCGCCTCAGACAAGGTGAAGTAATCAGATACGAATTCTGCTATCAGTTCACACATATTTCGTACAAAATCAGACAGAGAGAGGTACATGAACGAAAGACGCAAAGGTGAACAGAGGCACAGACGCAGTCGCAGACCCACACAGACACAGAGCGCAGACAGCGCAGAGACACGCACGTACAGTCACACGACCAAACGGACAGACACAGAACACAGACACACACAAACACAATAGATGCACACGGTACAACACAACCACGCAGACACACACCAGCACGCGCAAACAAAACACCAAACCCACAGACACACACACAAAACACACAAAAAGACAGTCACCCTCTCGCCCCCCCGCAGCCACACCACCAAAACCAATCGCACAAAAAGCACACAACACACACGCACACCTGTGGGGACTGCTGCTGGCCGACACCGTCTCGGACACCACGCAGGCAATCTCTTCCAGCGAAAACGGCACCAACACGCCTCCACCCCCACTCCCTCCCCCCACGCCGACCCCAACCCCCAGCCTCATCCCCTCCCCAACCCCCGCCCGCGCCCCCACCCCCACCCCCAACGTCTCCGCTCCTTCTAGCGGCGACAGGTATGCCACCACCGCAGGGCCTGCGGCAGGGCTTGGGAGATGCGGCCGGCGACGAGGACGATCCGGAAGAACCAGCCGACGAGCCCGAGTCGGACTGCAAGGCGGGGGGCTGCGTCAGCGGTAGGGGCGGAGGCGGGGGGGGGGGGGGGGGGGGGGGGGGGCACGGTTGGGGGGACGACCAAGCCATCGCGAAAGGGATAATGACGCTGGCGGTGGCGACGACTATTACGGGGGACCGCAGTAAATAGGACCAAATATAGTCAGTAAAAATAGTTAAAACACATGGGTTTTAGTGTTTACCGTAGGTTCTAACTACTTTGGTCTCCCGTAAGTGTAACACAAGCGCTTCCTCTCAACGGAAGGTTCAAATGTGTACCTCAAACCAAGCCGTAACCCTCACCCTGAAGCTTGACTCTACACCTCAAGAGGCCAGCCACCACGCTTCTCGCCGTATTCACGACCAGGTGCGCAAGACACCCCCCCCTACCCCCCCCGCTCTGCCCCCCCAAGCGCCACCCCCCACCCCTCCTCCCTTCGTACTGCATTATAATTTTTCGTTTTTATTCTGATTAAATACGAGTTCAAATTAATTATTATGGCAATATTTTTCGTCAACGCCCTTTCTTATATACCAGGTACGCGTGTGATTTCCCCGACACGTTTTGAAGATGGTTAGTATGCCTCCCTCACCCCATCCTCCCCCCTCTCCCCCCCCCCTCTCGCTCGAAAAGGAACCCCAAACGCGTCCAGCGCTCAGTTTCCCCCTCCCAGACAGCGAGGAAATCGGTACACTAGATAGCAGCGAAAAAAACGGTCGCTATCCTGGGAGACAGATGGTGGCCACAGGCGGCCAAACAGGAAGGGGATAAGATTAGCAGAGAGTCTACGCAATATTTGGAAACACAACGTACTGCGTGCCCAAATGTTGGAGCTGTCTCTTACTAGGAGTGGGAACGGTGCTCCGTCTCTCGAGAAGGATGCGTGGTCAATGGTCAAGTGACCAAGGCGAGCAACATATGAGTACGCCCCCGTGCTCCGTCTCAAAAGGGATACCTGGTCAATGGTCAAATGACTAAGGCAGGCAACGAATGAGTACGCCCCCCCCCCCCCCCCCCCCCCCCCCCCCCCCCCCCCCCCCCCCCCCCCCCCCCCCGCATCTACAGGAAACCCAAAGGCGTTCCGCGCTCACCCCTTCGTCGAAACGGCGGCCGTTTCTTTCAGTACGTCCGGCACGGCGACGTGGGCGTGCTGGCGACATCGAACTTGACGAAACCTCCTGTACACAAAAGTCGGGTGGGTAGGCGGGTGGGGTGGGTTAAGACACGATGAAACACCCGTGTACGCAGGCGCGTTTCTGAGCCTCTTTGGTACATCAAGGGGGAAAAAAAAGTCGAAAAAAACTGACGGTCACGGCATACTATGTATCGGTCACACGAAAGCGGTCGGAGCTGCAGAGTGAGGGGACGTACCAGAGCCAAAAGTGAAAGAGAATGACCTCACACACGCGCAAGCAGCATGGCACCACCAGCCATACTGCTGCGCGCCCCCACTGGACAGTTGAATGGCGGCAACACCAAACGTTATCATAGTGTTCGTCGCTATGTCATCTTGGGGAGTTCCAAAGGGGGTAGGGGGGCTTCCTCGGGATGTTCGGTACCACCGTGGACGGCATTACAGGGAACGTTTAGGCGCGAATATTAATACTACACGCTCGGTATATTTTCGCCCATATATAAGAACCTGGTAGCTTTTGGGGGCGTGTGTCGTATAAGTCACGATACGACACGGTAAAGGCACGACGTGACACGGTAACCCGCGACGTGACACGTAGAGGTAGAGGCAACAGACACGGTATTCGATGAACCCTGCCACAAAAAGTCGGGTGGGTGGGTGTGGGTGGGGAAACACGTGATGACACATACCACTGTCCCTAATTACAGGACCGTTTTTTTATTGAATATTACTGTAGCATAAAATATGGTCCTTCAATTGAGGGACAGAGCGGTAGACGTAAAGACACGTGACACGGAAAACCCCGATCCAACACAATTGGCTATAGATGCTTCTTGCCATAGTTTTTCGCACGAAACGATACGACAAGACAAGACAGGAAACAAAATGAAAAGTCGGGGGCGATGCTGCGACCGGGAGTCGCTACAATACAAAGGTTGAGCTGTGTTCGGGACGGGCGCAGCAGGCAGGGGACAGGAGACAAGGCGAAATGGGGACAGGGAACATGGAAAACCGGGGACGGGGGACACGTACACTCGGGCACGAGGGGCACGGAAAAAAAAACGAGGACTGGGAACACGGAAAAACGGGGATGGGGGACATGGAAACACGGCGACAGGGGGGGGGGGGGGTTGGTGCGCGCGAGAGCTGTTGTATGAATTGCGCTGACCCTTACCCCTTTGCGAGCCGCCGCCGCCGCCGCCGCCGCCGCCGCCGCCGCCCTGCGAGAAGAAGCGCGCCGGCGAGGAGCGCCCGAGTTCCGCTTCCGTCCGGTAGACATGACGACGCCACGACCGTCGCCTCTCGCCTTCCCGACGCTTCCTTCCCGCCCTTCTCCTCCCCCGCCCCCTCCTCCTCCTCCTCCTCCTCCTCCTCCTCCTCCTCCTCCTCCTCCTGTCTCCGCCCCTGTTGATACTCCTGTCGTGATAGTGCTGTTGATGTTGCTGCCATCGCCACCGCAACCACTGCTACTGCCACTGCCACCGCCGCCGCCGCTTCCGCTGCTGTCGCTTCCGTCGCCTCTGCCATCCCACCAATCGCTGCCGCTGCCGCTGTTCCCGTCGAGACCGGCGCTCTTCTCTCGTGCGAAAGGCGAGAGACAGGGTGGGGTGGGGAGGAGTGGAGTGGGATGTGGCCGAGGGGAGTGGGGAATCGGGGGGGGGGGGGGGGGGGGGGGGGGTCATAAGCGAACGGCGGATAGAAAAGGGTGGAAGATCAGTGCACACAAGCGATACTACCGATACAGTAGTGGTCTCTCTTCAGTGTCGATTGAGCAATGCCGGTTGACTGCTAGTGCCTGTGAAATCGCTTGTAACCAGTGTGGTGGTGTGAGAAATAGTGCCGGTATTGCTGGCTACATACCGAATACCGGCAGCACAAAAGGGACTACTACTGAACTAGCAATGGCCCGCATGGCAGGGAGCGCGGAGGGGGGGGGTTTGTACTCATTATTATCAAGCATGGCCGTAGTCGTATGACCATAGAGACCCTCGCATCCCTACAATGCCGTGACGGAGCACGTCAGGTTTTCACCGACCAGGCAGACATTGCTTGCACCAAGCGCGAAGCGCCGCGGGGGTGTTGGGCGAGTCGCATGAAGGGTGAGCTACTGCATCCTACTAGGAACCGCTTTAGAGCCGGATTTTCTTACAAAAGGATGACAGCATCAATGAATTGCTTTAATTTCTGGTGTGGCCACTTCCAGAGACAGCAATGGGTTTACTATGTAACTGCCTCGTGGGTGCCTCACCGTATACACAACTACGTGATACGATCATCCCCCTTGTGCCGAGTAAATGTTCTCCCCGCACAAACATTATCTAACTTGACCGCTAGCCGTGGTAACCGCCAAAAATAAATAAATAAATAACGGTGTCCTGGCGGTCTAGCTCACGCAGTGAGAGGCGTGTTATACGGCGGCGTCGCCAACGGACGCCAACCCAACCTAGATATACCAGGTACATTAGGGGGGGGGGGGGGGGGGGGGGGGGGGGGGGGGGGGGTACTCATGTCATGCATGGCCGTCGGATTATGACCACAAGACCCTCGCCTCCCGGCAATGCCGGGACGGAGCACGTCCGGTTTTCACCGACCAGAGGCACGCATTGTTTGCACCAAGCGCGAAGAGAAACGTGAGGTGTTCGGCGAGTCGCGTGAAGCGTGAGTTGCATTCAACTGCGTAAGAACCGCTTGTGAGGCGGACTTCTTCGCGCATGCGATGACGGCGTCGAATGAATTGATTTCTTTTCTGGTGTGGCCTACTTACAAGAACGAAAATACTGGGGGGGGAAAAAAAAAGGGATTCCAACGATACCTGGCAATTCTTTGAGTTTTTTTTTTTTTTTTCGTTTTCTTCTTTTTCTCATTTTCCCACCTATGATTTGCACCCTTGTTTTTACCTCTCCCTCCTATTCATAGTGGTTGGTAGCTCATACCCTGGCCCACATAGCAGGCTCCCCTCCTCCCTTCCCAGTACGGTCCATGGGTTGCATTTGAGGAGCCCTGTCTGTCAGAACTAGTTTGGCCGGAAAGTGCTATACCCCCCTCGTATATATGAGCACGCGTCATTTCCTTTAATGATTTCGGGAATTCGGGGGAGAGAGAAGGAGCGCCTGCTTAAGGCTGCCGAAGACAGGGCTGCGCATCGGTCGTGTTTCCGATTATGTGAATTATCGGTTTTCGACGTACACAATGTCCGACCTATCGGCCAATCCGGCGTGCGTGTGAGTGAATAACTAGTTCCGAACCCTTGTTTTACGAGACATGTGAGTGAATCCTATCCTGCAGTAAAGTACAAGACATGCAAATCGGGATTTGTTTTTGCTTTGTTGCCAATGTTTTTTTTTTTTTTCCGGTGAAAAAACATCGTCCCGATTTGCCGATGCCGATTCCGATTTACATCGCTCCAATTAATCGGGTGAATCGGCTCCGATACACATCCCCTAGCCGAAGGTGGGGTCTTCGTTCTCCAGCTCTCTCTGCCGGAGGGCGAACAAAAAGTTCGGAATGCATAAAAAAAACTCACCCACCCCGCATTCGCTGGCCACCCCAATTTGTACGAGCGGGGGGGGGGGGGGGGGGGGGGGGGGGGTACTAACCTCATCGCAGCAACGTGGTGTGTTCAGTTCAGCCGCGCTGAGGTTGACGAAGCGGGAGCAAAAAAACACGTTTGCGGCGGTCAGTGCTGTTCGCTTTATCTTGGTGGAGCTTGCCTGGACCGAGAGCACGCCAGTTCCCCGTGCGAGAGGGATTACACCACATAGACAATCTATTACGGGGGTCCATAGTTAACGGGACCAAATTTTGTTAGTAAAAATAGGTAAATATATAGGTTTTTATGTACACCATAGGTCCTATTAACTATGGACCCCCGTAATACTGCATATATATACCAGGTATATACATACATATATTATACGAACACATTCTACGATGAGGGTAGCACTTTTTTGCCTTATGAGGCAATATTCCTCAACTGAGGAAACCAAGCCAACATCGTTTTTTTCCACAATATTTTTCGTTACAGGCCTTAAGGCCATGGGTGTTCCTCGTCGGGCTAAGAGCGCTTTTTTTTCTTCAAAAGTCAGTTTTTCGGTGACTTACTAGTAGTACTACTGTAATATTTAATAGTGCTCACGACTTATTAAAAGTGTAGAGCCCAAGCGAGAAGAGCCCCAGAAAATTGCAAAGGTGTACACCCTAACGTGTACCTGGTAGCATATGCATCCCCGGGGGGGGGGTGAAAAGGCCCTTCGCGAACGCCTCCATGAAACGTGATGGCGGCGAGGAAGACATGGCTGTGCGGCCGCTAAATACTGTTGCGATTCGAAGACTGTACAAGCGGCAACCGCGCGAAGCAGACACCAGCGGTTGACTGGGCAGCTGCCGTATCACACGGGTGGCAGGGTAACACACCCTCTCCGGACGAGCTTCGCGACCCGAGTTTTCTCCAAAGCAAAATGGGGAGCACACAACCAGCGAAAGAGGCGGCTTTGGAAACCATCTCGACGAAGGCCTTTCAACACATAGACGCATTGCTTGACGTTCATTTGTATTTACACCTTCTCTTATTGTCGAGAGAAAAAACAGTCTCGAAGTTCATCCGAGGGGTTGCGGTGTCATGCGTCTCATGACATCTACGGTAACCGCGGCGTGACCGGGTCCGTGTTGGTGGCGCGGTGCCACCACACGTCCCTTGCGATGGGAGGGGAAATCAAGGTAGCAGAGGCCTGGACGACGGCCCAGCTCAAACCTGCTGGCGGCGGCCCACCCGGAGTAGGGAGAGAGGATAGAAGAGGCGAGGGAACAGAAGGCTGAGGATCTCCTGCTCCCCGGATGACGTTATCGTTGCTGTCGCCGCCCGACCATCGGAACTGGTCGTCGAGCGACTAGGGCCGCCTGGACTCAAGAAACTACGATCCGGGGGGAGTCGTACATTACCGTCGACGGGCAGGTGCAGCAGCTGTTGGGGTTTAGACGTCTTCCCGGCGCGGGTGGATCGGTTTCGGCGGGGATGCGCGCGCGTTGGCCCTAGTCGCTGTCGGGCTTGACTAGAGAGACGGCGTGCCGGGTCTGTCCACGACCGACGCCGCGCAGAAATAGAGGGTCGAAAGAAGAGACGTCATCGGGCTATTCTTCTTGGGAGTGGTGATGTCTTAACAACGCAACAGCAGTGACAGAAAAAAAAGGCCCGCCAATAATGGCGCCGGGCCGTTTCTGAAAAAAAGAGGAGCGCCACGTGCGCCGCTCTTTTTTCTTGTACCTCTTGGCCATCTTCAACAGGTGGCGCCTGCGGTGGTGGCGGCGTTGGTGGTGATACTGATGGTGTTGGTGTTGGTGCTAAACGGCTGTAGACTGCTCTGCTGCAGGTGACCGCACTGTTGTAGTTCGACTGATTGATGCCGTGTCATCTCCGTTGGTGCGACTGCCGTGTTAACACTGCTGAAACAGCCAAAACAGCCGAACGACGGCCTGCCAGTGTGGCTCAGCCTTTCCTGACGTAGTGCCACGTTCACCGTGCGCAGCTCTTTTTTATAACGCTAGCCATCTTCAACCGGTGGCGGTGGAGGTAGAGGTGGTGGCGGTGTTGGAGCTGGTCTCGTCATCGCTGTTGGTGTTGTTGGCGTTGGTGCTGATGGTAAAACCGGCTTTTAGATTCCTCGTACCACTTACTGCTACTGCAGACGACCGCGCACCTTCGGCTGACCGACGTCATGTTTTCTCCGTTCAGATGACAACGTACAAACTCGAAGAAATGCTGTATGTAACGACGACAGAATAACGGCCCGCCAACAGTGCGGTTCGGCCGTTTTTTTATACAGAGCTGCACGTACGCCGCTCTTTTTTACACCGCTTGTCGTCTTCAATTGATGGTGTCGTGGTGGCGGCGGTTTTGCTGGTGTTGATGGTGGCGTTGGTGCTGTAGGTGGCAGTGTTGTTGGTGTTGTCGTTGGTAGAAAAACCGGAAAAGACTGCTCGTATTGCTGTACGTGAGGCTGATCCAGAGGGTGCACGTATTTGGTCGACAGACGTCATGCTTTTTTTCCGTCCTTGCGGTGTTTGTGTGCTTCGTATGATGATAAAACTGTTACCAAGCCGTTTCCGCAGACAAAGGGCCACGAGCGTTGCTCTTATACTGCGTGCCAACCTCAACTTCAACTTCAACTGGTGGTGTTGGTGTAGGTGTTGGTGGTGGCGGTGTTGCTTTCGGTGGAAAACCGGTGTGTAGACGGTTCGGACTACCTACTGTTGATGTAGACGACTGCGCGTAGTTCGGCTGACGTCATGTATTCTCCATTCATGTGATAAAAATGTTCATGATAAAAAGCAACAGTGACAGAATAACGGCCTGCCAAATAACGCGACCCATTCGTTTCTGGCGAAGCTCTACGTGCGCCGCTCGTTTTTATACGGCTTGCCATCTGCAACTGGTGGTGGTGGTCGAAGTGGTTATGTTAGTGGAAAAACCGGTATGAACTGCGCGGACTAAATGCTACCTGGTACTGCATTGCCGTACACGACTGGGACGTTATGTTTTCTCCGTTAACGAGGCAACGAGCGCGTACAAAAAAAACGGAAAAAAAAAAAAAAACGGAATAACGCCCTGCCTTTATCTTTTAGCCGTTCCGACGCCTATTGCTAGCCGTTCTGACAACAAAGCGCCAACTGCGCGGCGCTCTTGAACCCTTTCAAGACTGACTGCACTCTTGTTGTTTCGAGGACAAGCTACTCACAATTTCAGTGGCTTGTCCCCAAAGCGCGACTGCAGTTCAAAAGGGGATATATGCGCTTCTTGCCATCTATATCCGGCGGTTTTAGTTTCGTTGTTATTGTTGGCGTTGGTGTTGGTGTTGGTGTTGTGGTTTGTTTGGTGTTGGTGGTGTTGGTGTCCGTGGTGATGTGGGCGTTGGCGTCGGTGTTGGTGGTGTTGGTGTTGGTAATGGCGTTCTTGGGAAGTTTTGTTGGGGTTGGTGTTGGTATTGGTGGTGCGGTACGGTGCCTGTTGAACGCGTATGTATGTCGTCAGCAGTGCGGGCACTCAAAAGAGGCACAGCGAGCACGCGGGAAAATCGGGTTTATCTACCATCAATATACTAATAGTAAAACCGTGAGCCAAACCAGGGCAGCCTCTGTGGCCTTCTTGTCTCACTTGTGGAAGCGCGGACTGTGGGAATCCGCGGGCTGCCTACCGTCGTACCGGAACGCCGAACATACGGTCAACTGGGTACATACATACGCACGCGGAACGATACACTGCAAGCTACGCACGTACGAGTATGGAGGGGTGGACAACTCGTATGCACGTAAAAGAGGCATCGAAAAACGATATACTCGCATTTTAGGGCACGACGGTTTTTCGAGCGGCGCGCTTGACCACCTTATGATGCTACCATCTGTAAACCCATCATGTTTTTTTAATCCCATCCCATTGATTATATTCGCCCTCATTTTTTCTCTCCTACCATAAGCGTAACTCAGATCCGGGGTCACCGAGTAGAAAATTCTTCCACATCCCCACTACAGTACGTGCCTACTACGGGGAACCATAGTAAATATTACCTACGGTACACACAAAATAAATATATTTCGCTATTTTTACCGACAATATTTGGTCCTATTTACTATGATCCCCCGTAAATAGGCCTACATTTTTATCGCGAGAAAAGTTCAGCGCTTTCTTCCCTCGTCGCCTCGAGGCGAATTGTGCTCGCCCACGCTTTTTCATAGGCACTCGCTCTCAGCAGTTGGTGCTTGTCGGGACATAAAAAGTCCACACAGGGAATCGAACCCTCGACATCAACGTCAGCAGTATTCGAGGTTAAACCACCACACCACCCGGGAGACCGGTATATAAAATTAATATTCATATTAATAGCCTATCATATGGTCTTTCCTACACTGCTGCATGAACGTACCGGGTACGAAGGAAGTCCCGTGTACCCGGTACCGTTTATCGTGCGCGCTGTTTGAAGGGACAGCTCACGAAAAAAAGGGGAGAAATGGAAAACGAATACGTACGAACGATACCTGGTAAGGCGTAAAACGGTGCCAGCGATCGACGGGAGGGAATAAGCAAAAAGTCGGCAAAAAGTAAGAAGGTCGCGAAAGCATGGGCGGAAGCACCGAAGGGCCAAAGAAGCCCAAGCCACGCCAAAATCTTTCAAGGCTTTGCTTGACAGCTTTTGAAGGCCGCATTCCATACACGGAGTAAAACAGAGAAGAAGACGCCGACAACAACAAGCCGCCGGGTGCGGCACCGCCATCTAGTCGTCCAGACTGCAGCCGGACGGAGCAGCTGCTGCCAGCGAACAAAAGCAGCAGCAGCAAAAGCAGCAGCAGCAAAAGCAGCAAAAGCAGCGGCAGCAGCAGCAACGGTGTCGCGACCCTCATGAAGGCATGGTTTCCACAACGACGTGCCCCTATGGGCGGAGTTGACGTTTGAGTATTGCTGTTACCAGGAGCCCTGGGTCAAACGGAGATATTTTGGCTGCGTCGAGCCGTTGCCCTGCAGCTATTCCTCAGGTGAGGACCGAGAAACATAGAAGCACCGCCGCAGTTAGTTGTGTGTAAGTGCCTTTGCGCGAGAGAAGTGAGCTTGCCTCCTGGCCATGCGAAAGTCTGAATAATAAACGGCCCATCTATACGCTTACCATATACCTGGTATCGCGCAAAATACCACACCCCCTGAGCTGATTCTCCAGCCGATAATCTCCAAAACTAGGAGGACACAGGAAAATGGTCCATTTTGGTTTTTGATCTTGTCCACATATTTCCATAGACGCATGTCTCGGGGTTCGCATTCTTCCCATTATCGAGGGAATCGGGCTCGGAAAATCCGTCCGAGGGGGTGTGGTATCTTATCACCCGTGTGATAGTGCGATCCGGTAAGCAACTCGAGTAGATGCGACGAGACACAAGAGTGTGGGCGGGACCGCCGGCAGCGGCAGGAGGACCTCATGTAACCCCAAAACTTACGTCGACGACACGACTTCGGCAAGTTACGACTGTGCATTGCTGTAGCTGGTGGGAGGCTGCGCGTGATCGACCCCTCTCGGCTGGAGAGGGGGGGGGGGGGGCTCGCCGGAGGAGTTTTTGGCGCTTTACTTTTCGCTTTATTTCCCACCAGGCCACCAATTACGGGATACGAAAAAAGACAACAAAACAAGGTTTGCCTTTCATCGCGCTGAAATCCACACAAGGTCCTGCCTTCTTTTTATCCGTTCCAAACTTACTTCGCCGAGGCAGCAAAAATTATATAATATATATATATATATATATATATATCGACACAGCACTAACCGCGGCCAACTAGTGCTTGCGTCACAGAGCATGAGACACTGCAAGCAGCACTTAGAGGGTGCATGTTCCACTGAGCAGCGTGTCGTCGGTGGCAAGTTTGAGGGCCGTACGTAGGTGGTCTATGTATGGAACCACACCTCGGACCGATCATCTACAGCTCATCGATTCCCACACGATGATTTAGATCTTTCAGGGCAGATAGGTACCCTGATTTGTGTGATCTGTGTGATCTAGCTCATGTTGCCGGGTGGGAGCCGCATAATCTACTAGGTACATGATCTGCTTTCGAGCAAGTTTCTCGGGTTGGACATGCACTAATACTATGCAAATCCTGCACAACCTGTTACAGAGGCAGGCGAGGAAGGAACTGGGTGATCTACGTAGATCATGAGCTGTTCGAGGTGTGGTTTGGAGGTCTGATTATTTCCTGTATCAACTTCTTGCTGTACACAACAGGTCTTTTCCGATTGGAAAAAAAAGTTGACACATGAACGGATGAGGCTCCCAAGCGGAGGTCTCCAGACACGGATCACCTACGGCTCTCAGACTTGGCAGCGGGGACTCTCGGAGCAATGGTAGAGCGTACATACGTCATTCGAAGGTTTGGCGTGACCCGTGCTCTGCGAGGCGAGAAAGGCGGCGGTTGGTGCCGTGTGCGAAAAATACGTTTTATTTTCGTGCGGGGAGCGTACAGAAATGACCCATCACTATCGACAGCACTGCTCGCGTGTTCCAGCAAGATGAACGGAACACCTGTTATCTTTTCTGTTTTCCGATCCCATAATGATCGGCCTCTGTCACAATATCAAAATCCGTCTAAAAACGTCACTTCTTTCTGTCATTTTAGATTTTTTCACATCATTTGTCAGGTTTTCCACTGTATAAAATTAAAAAAAAGCAACAGCTGTGAGATCGAGGAGTTGGTCGAAACTCATCATCTTTGCAGGCTTGTGTCATACTATTACGGGGGTTCATAATAAATAGGACCAAATATTGTTATAAAAAATGGGTAAATATATAGGTTCTTGTGTGTACCGTAGGTCCTATTAACTATGGCCCCCCTTAATAGTGATGCTTCAATCGTGCGCACTACGGGTTTTATTTGGCCTCATGCAGGATACACACCCGTCGTGTGGGATGCCGTCTTGTGGGACGTACGTACATTTCACATTTCAATATACTGGTGCTCTCATCCAGTACGACCAGCACATTCATACTGGCAGCACATACTGCGCCAGCACTCAGCCCTGAAGTTCAAAACTGAATAAAACAAACTGCTGAACTGCCGACCGTATCGCAGCCGCGCACGGGTATCGCTTTCTGTACCCCGACATACTGCTTATACCTTGTACCCCACCCCATACACGTAGCGCCAAGAAAATAAACGGAAACCCACGGGGCCCACACTGACTACTGCTCAGTAGTGGACAAACCTTGATAGTAGATCTTCCTGGGGTAGCTAATTAGGCACTCTGATTGGCTAGGGGTGTGTTTTACGCGGCTTAATAAACTTTCGAGTCTTTCCCAGCCACAGCATCCCGAGTCATCCCGAGTCAACCTGGAGTCTTCCCAAGCTCAGCATCCACGCCGGCCGAGCCAACCTAGAGCGTTAACAAGCACAGCATCCCAGCACTGACCACTGGCATAGGGTTCGGGTTAGGGTTAGGGTTAGGGTTCGGGTCGGAGGGTCGGCTTCAGGCGTCCAACACAAAACCCCCATGAAGATCTACTATCAAGGTCTGTCCACCCCTCCTACTGCTTGTCCTATTGAGTTAGGCCCTTGTTTACCAAACTGTAAGGCATTATTTCCTGACAAATGTTATTTTCAGCTTCGGCTACCGGCGGGCACCACCGACGACCCGACCTCTAACCGTAACCAGAGGCCTGCTTGGTTGGCGTGCCGGCTGGTCGCTGTCCTTGGAAAGACTCTAGTTCGCTGTTTGGGCACATCTAAGGAAGTTCGCCCGAACCCTGAGCGGGCAGCTCTACGCGATATACATGCTGCGGTACCTCCATCTGCATCAAAGAGAGCGGAGAGGTCGCCAAGACGAGAAAAAAAAGTGCGGATAGATAATACAGCGCACGAAGCCACAGCAACCACAACCACGACCCAGCCATCTCCATCTGAAACCTGAACACATACGTGACCTGAGACAAAGAAATAGCGCGATAGATCAACGGAGACCCCGCTGTACGTGTGTAAGACGTGGACTCTTGGCCAGGAGCATTTCGCTGAGCTCCGGACGGCACACCTCAACTTCCTCCCGCGGATCATTGGCTTCCAGCGCGGGCAACGCACCGGCCAACTATGCGGGAGCGTGGAGACGACCATCTGCAAATGACGCCTGCTCTCTGCGGGGGGCGTACAGCGGAAGATCCATGAGCGGCTGACCCGCCGGGTGATTTTTGGGACGATGGTCGATGGGGAGAACCCGGGACCAGGCCGACCAGAAAATAACTGGGCCCAACGTCTAGCAGTCGACCTCACGGTTTTTCAAGCCACCGAGGGGTCCACGGAAAGCTCCCCTTTGCCGTTCGGAGTAGATACGGTGTTATGGCCGAGGGTGGCTAAGAAGAGCGGGAAGTGGTACCGGGGGGTCGGCGAAGCGGCGGACTGTTTCATGGCTAGGTGGCACAGGGACGAGGCACAAAGAAACCTGCTGCGCCACGTAGCTGAGGGCTCCAAGAGCGGCGACAAGGGGAGGGGGGCAGCCACACTGATGCAGCTGTCGACGAATGCAGAAACAAAATGATAGATCGGGTGGCTAGGTATCGGTTTGACTAGCCCTTGAATTCTAGCAGTTCTTGTTTGTTTCTTGTTGAGTTGTAAAACGGGGAGGGGCGAGACAGCGGCAGTACTGACACTTGACACCGCTATTGAGAGTAGGAAGGAGACGGCAGAGGGAGTGACTAGGTTCCCGATCGGTTTTCTAGCAGAGACGGGGACCCATGTTACTATCATCGCCTGGAGTACGATTTCCTCTTTCCCCCTTCTCTTTTCCTTCTCGTTTTTTGCCTTGTTCCTCCCTTTGTTTCCTTTTCCCTCCCCGCCGTCCTTATGCCGGTGCCTTCCTCTTCTTCGTGTTGCTTCGTCCGCACAAGCAGCTGTCTGTCCTTCTTGAGTAGGCATGCTTTCCTTTTACAGTAGCGAGCAGCCTTTCTTATCTCCTTGCCTCGTTTGTACTTCGTATTATGTTTCATTTTATAATTTATTTCTATTTTATTGTATTCCTGTTTTCTGGTCTTGCTTGTGTTGTCTTCTCGTACCCGGTACGCTGGCATTTCACTTGCTAGACCCATGAATTTGCGATTATTTTTGTTTTCGGAAGAGTTGAGGGGGGTCCGTCCGTCTGCGGCGACTGCTTTGCTCCGGACGGCGCCCACGAGTACGGCTGGCAGCAGCATGCTCTCTGCATTGCGAGTGGAGATGGAATTGCTGCTGCTGCCCAATCTGATCTGTTTTGACCCACGCGATATACACTACCAGGTACATACTCGTGCGAGACGAGTATGGGACTGAAGTAGATGAATACGTGTACGGAGAGTGCAACGCAACAACCAAAACCTGACAAAGAGTGTTGAGCAAGTTCAGCATTCCCAGTTTACGCATTACGCCAAAATATGTACCTGGTACGTACTACTGCTGTACCACATGCCACATGTTGTACCTCTCTCCGACCGCAAGCAGTACGTACGTAACGGATGTAAAAGCATGCAAACAGAAAAACAGCACTATTAGTAGCAGCAGCACCAGTCACCAGTAGTCTCGTGAAAAAATGAACACGAAAAGCTGAAAAGAGAGAAAAAGGTGAGAGAAAAAAAAAAAAGGTACCAATCCACAGGAGGGTCGGTTGCCGCTTCACCACATACCTGGTCTTCGAGAAAATGGATGACACACACTGCTGTGTAAGAGACGAATATAACTCCCTAACCCTAAATCTAAGCGACTCTAACCCTAAGCCAATCAGGGCAGTCCTGACCCTGATCCTAAGCCAATCAGATCAAGCCTCGAATACGTGCACCAGCAAGTTGGTCACAGCAGTGGTGGTGAGCTCTCGTACTGAACCAGAAACGCACGGAAAAGGTCCAGACTGCCACCATCACCGCCGGATCGTGGTATATAAATACCTCGTGGTAGTGGATTCCATGGGCATCGTCCGATTTGCCCTCCCCATCATATCCGTCTTGGATCTCAGCCTCGCTAGTAGTGCCGCCCTCGTAACTCGGCAACGGAGGCAGACTGATGTCACTTATCCCTCCGTTTTCGATAAGCTTGACGCAGCGGAGAGGCGGGGCGGGGGGGTTGAACTTGACATTATTTTTCTGGGTGTTTTTTACTGTAGTTCGTTGGGACGACAGCAGTAGCAAGAAGTGGGGTTAGTGACGACCGATAACTCGAGCGGATCTCTCTGCGGAACCTAGAGAACGGTCCTGCTTGAGAACGTCCGAAGGGTCTACTAAAATCGGCGGTGGCGTCCAAATAAAGGTGAGCTGTCTCCTGCCCATCTACCCACCGGGGGAAGAGCTAAGCGAACGTGCGTGGCGTCGAGCGCCGAGCTCAAGGGGAGCGCGGGGGGCTCAGTTGAAGAAATAAAACAGGAACGATTTGGGTTGTTCTTTTACTGCTACTACTGATGTCAGTGTGTGTTGTTTGTTGTGCTGTGTTGCTGCAAATCTCAAACTCTGAGGCAGAAACACGCAAGTAGCCCCCAACACAGTAGGTCCATCCTGGGGCGAGGCGCACTCACCTCAGACACTCTGTTCACCATAGTCCACTCATCGCCTTCCTTGCGTTCCGGGCTGTCAGCGAACGTCGCCATAGTGCCGCCTGATCGCACCGCCACAGAGAGGTGATGTGAGAGGCAACCCGCAAACGAAAAAAAAGCCGAAAATCGAAATCCATATGTTATGGAGGCGTTTGTTTTGCGGGGAGAAACCCATAGGCCGTGGCATCACGAGGCCTCAAAGAACACGACGGCTGCACAGCCCACAGCACACCCAGCTGCCTTGATTATTAGGATCGTGTACACCACCCGACCTCAGCTGTGAGCGATCTGGGAGCCTGTTTCGTTGCTTTTCAGAATCTTTAGTTGCTGTCTGGACGATGGGGAGGCACGGCAGGCATCGAGAAGAGGAGGAGGAGTTGGAGGAGGGCGAGCAGAGACCTCCCAGCAAGCCTAGCAAAGGCGAGAAGAACCGCAGGCATGCCGCCAGCTCAAGGGATGAACAACGCGGAAGCAAAGGCGGTGGTGGTGGCCATGGTTCTGGCGCCACGGGTGGCAGGCGGGCAGAAAACGGCCACCATGCCTCCAGCAGAGGTGGCGGGGGAGAGCATGCTGCACACGGCGAAAGAAGGTATGGAGCAGGAGGGCATGGACCTAAGGACATGCATCGGGCACACGGCAGTAACGCACCTCGTATATACTCGTGTGACAGGAGTTGTTTCTGCACCTCTGCTATATACTGCTTGTCTACAGGTAAGGTTGATGACAGGGTCCGTAGTCACAAGGCGGAGAAGAGAGGGAGAGAGAGAAAGAGAGAGACGCTGTGCGTTCGATGTGGGCGTTGCAAATCCACCGACTTCTGGTACTTCGCGTGAAAACAGCAAAATACTACGATTAATACTGCTGTGTCGCTCGCGCGCGAAAAAGCTGGACCAGGTAGGGAGGGAGGGAGATTCGTAGGGCGTTCTGCGTGGATGTCGAGGGCCATCTCTGCGTCGTTCCTTCCCATGATCATGATATCCCCTCACGGTCTTTCCAATCTTGGCACAGCAACATGGACCCGGAGTATGCTTTCGTATATATACTGGTTCAACAGTACCTGGGTTAAGACAACGGACAACGGCGAAGTTGGACGGTCCTGCTGTGAATTTGCTCGCCTCCTGTTGGGTCCTTAGAACTCGCTGTCTCGCTGCACTCGTGGCGTCCGGTTCGAAGCCTGCCCATGATGCCTCAGGTTCCGTGATGCACTACACATAACAGCAGTGGAAACACCTGCCGCGAAGGAGAGACGAACACATGTTACGCCCCGACATATCTACAGACATTCACCTCTGCACACAGCAGCAGTAACGTTTTCGTGTCGCGCATCACCCCGCTCTGTCCGGAAATGTAAGTACCGTCGGCTATTCGCAGATTCATATCCAAACGGTCCTCACATCTCCGCACAGAGTGGCGGTACCATTCGTAGCTCGGAAGGCAGCGTTAGCCACGTATTGAGCGCGTCTCCGCAAACGTTCACGGCGCGTGCCGGATGAAAAAAGCGGAGTGATTGATTGGATACTCAGTTGATCGGTTGTTTGCCGCAAAAAAGACGCCGCCGCGGCGCATCGACGCTTACACGCATCGGCCGGATCACGCTCTACTACTGTATGTATATCACCGCTAGATCCTACAGTACGCCCGCCGTTTTGAGGTGCTGTGCAGGATCTGTATATTAATAGTACAGATGACAGCCCAACCCAGGTTAGCGTGTACTCAAAAGTGAGATCATGCAGACCATACGGCTCCCACCCGGGAACATGAACTAGATCATTCAGATCAGGGATCTATCCGCCCTGAAAGATCTAGATCACGGAGAGGGGATGGACAGGTGATCCGTCCGATGCGTGGAAGCTTGTGCGAAGCTCATGCGGAGCTGCAAGCAACTCCGTTGAGCGCAATGGTCGGAACAGGTGCATTGTCCAGAAGGCGCCTCAACCACGACGAGGTGGTGGTGGTTGAGTGGGAGGAGGAGGAGGTGGTGGTGGGATGGAGAGGGACGGGGACACGGGGGTGGAAATTGGTGGTGGTTGGGGAGAAGGAGGTGGGGTAGAAACGGGGGAGGGGGGGGAGGGGAGGACGCGAACGAGGAGGTCGTGGGGATGGTGGAGGAGGTGGATGAGAAAGGGGTTGAGGTGGGGGTAGCGGAGGGTTAGAAAGAGGAGGTGGTGGTGGAGGAGAAGGAGGAAACTGGGGTGAAGGTCGCGGCAGAATTTGGAGAAGGAAGAGGTCGGGGAGGAGGGGGGGTGGAGGTGGTGGTGGTTGAGGAGGGGGATGTGGTGGTAGTGGGGTTGGAGCCGCAGGAGAAAGAGGTGGTCGGGGTGGAGGAGGAGGTGGTGGTGGGGTTGGGGAAGGTGGAGGTGGAGGTGGTCACGGACGAGGGAGGGGAGAAAGAGAAGGAGGAGGAACGGGAAAAAGAGCGCGTGACTTGTATAGCGTAAGCAATCGGTCGGCAGATGAGAGGTCGTCGAAAGCAACCACCCCAGAGGGAAAAAGGGCAAGAGGGGAGGGGAGTGGGGGGGAGAGCGCCGTTAACGACTATGCATGGGTGTTTTGATGGGGTCTTCGGAGATGTAGGGGACCGCTGAAATGGGACGAAACACGCCGCATTGGGCTTCGATGCACGCGTTGCCGCCGAACGTCACGTGGAACCGCACCGCACGGCACCGTGCTGAATGCTCGGGGAGTATGACTCAGCTCGGTATTACCCTGTCCTCGTTCGAGTTTTACTGTATGGTTGCTATCTGCGTACCATCAGCAGTCCGTCGTTCTTCCCTAGATTCCATGCCCGAGTTCTTGGTTTGTTTGGTCAGATGCCGTCTTTGCTGGTACTGGTACTGTTACTGTTGCTAGTACTACTGTTTACTATAGACTACTGCTAATTTTGCTACTACTGCTGCTGCTGCTACCTCTACTGCTAGTACTACTATTGCTACTGTACTTCGACCTTTTTGTGTTCTTTGTGCTGCTACTGCTTCTTCTCCCCTCTCCGGAGGGAACTCACGAACCGCCCCCAACCATCGCGCGTGCCCCCGTATCACAAACGAGCAGGCGAGCTTCCAGCGTCTCCAGCAGCGGGAGCGGCAACAGTAGTAGCAGTAGCAGCAGCAGCAGCAGCAGCAGCAGCAGCAGCAGTAGCAACAGTGGTGACGGCGCCGGTGGCAAGCACAAGCGTGGCAACAACAAACCCAGCAGCAGCAGCAGCAGCAGCAGCAGCAGCAGCAGTAGCAGCAGCAACAACGACACCGGCAAGGGCGGCAGGGTGCACAACCACAACAAAGCCTCCTCCAATGGAAACCGCAACCATGCGGGGGGGGGCGGGGGCGAGCCCACCCACCACTATACCGGGAACAGTACTGGCAGACGCGGCAGCATCGGTAACACGCTCGACTTTAGCAACCGCCGCCACGAGACATCAAGGCCCAACCGCGCGGCAGAGTCACCGGAGGACCACCCCCGCCGCGGCCGTCGAGAGTCTCCCCCCGCCGCCACCGCCCCTCGCGGCGCTAACAGGGAGCGAGAACCGCGCGACCACGGAGGCAATGCTCACCACGATGACCGTAACAGCCATGGACGCCGTGGAAGAAATGGGTACGGCGATGCCCTTGATTATCCCGGTGGACACAATGCTGAGCACGGCGGCGGGCGGCGGGGGTGGGAGTGGCCGCCGCTCCAGCTCGCCTGCGAGATGGGGCGGTGGAAGGAGCGGTGTCGGCGGTGTCGGCGGCGCCAGAGATAATGGATATGAGCAGTTCGCGAGGGGGGGGGGGGTTAGCGCTGGTAGAGGCATGAGCGATAACGGCGGCGACGGCGGTGGTGGTGGTGTCGGTGGGCGATGGCAAGGCGGGGGCAACGAAGGAGGCGTTCGTGACAGCCCTTATCACCGGCGCGGTGGCCGCCTCCACCGCCGAGACCAAGAAGACGATGGGAACGGCTCGGATGATGCTCACGGGGGGCGGTGGGGAGAAGAAGCGCTACCGGATCGCCGGAGGCACGGAGATGGTGCCGACCGGGATGTCCACAGAGGGGGGGGGGCGGCATCGACCGGGGGAGGCAGCGCCGTCGGATCGCCGAAGGGAAGCATCCGAGGAGGACAGCGGTCGGAGAAAGCACCGTACGCGTGTATCGCCGCCCAGGAAGGTGTCCGTTGTTAGCCGCGACCGTAGCCCCAGCCGCAGCCGCAGCCGCAGCCGCAGCCGGAACCGCGGTCATGACAACCGCGGTAGCAGCAGCCCGCAGCCGCAGTCGCGGCCGTCGTCGAGGCGGAGGAGTGCCAGCCCTGTCTCGCGTAAGGTTCGCCGGCGAGAGAGTGGGGGCGTGGATAGCCGTGCTTCACGAAGAAGCCCCAGCAATAGCAGGAGTAAGAGCAGGAGCCGCGGGAGGGGAAGAGGGGGAGGGGGGAGAGGGTCGTCGAGGCTCTGGGGGCTCTGGTCGCCGACGTGATGGCAGCGGCGGCGACGACTATGGCCGGCCGAGGGGAAGGAGAAGTCGGTCGTCGCAAGGCGAGCGGGGCGGGGCTAGCGGGGATCACCACAAGAAGGGCAGAAAAGGCGAAGAGGACGATCGCGGCAGCAGCCACGGCCGCCGTCACCACCGCCGCCGCCGCCGCGCCTCCTCGGCCTCTCGCAGCCGCGAAAATCGACGGGGACAGGAGAACGGCGATGATACCCGCGGCGGTGACCACGGCGGTGGCAAGCGGGATGGGCGTTCCCGCGACGGTAGTGAGAGCAGGTCGCCGCCTCGCAAGAGGCGCCACCCCTCCCACGACATCGAATCTCGGCGACAAGCTTCACCTGATCACGGTGGCAAATCCCGTAGGGGGGGGGGAGCGAGCGACGGGGGGGTGGAGGTGGAAATGGAGGTGGGGGAGGGGACTCTCCCCGAGAAGCCCCGTCTAGAAAAGGCCGCATCAGCGACAGGTTCGATCAGGGCGGTCCATCGCCGCCGCCACCTCCGCCGCCGCCACCGCCGCCGCCGCCGCCGGGCGCGGTGGGTTCGGCGGGGAGAAACGTCGCGGCCATCCTTAAGCAGGGGAACGGTAGGGGGCAGGACGATGGCGGGAGCAAGTACGCATGGGGTGGGGCGGACGCGCCCAAGGAGGTGAGAAGACGAAGGATACGAGGGGGGGGGGGGTTGGGAGAAAAGGTGGGAAGAGATAAAGAGGGGAAGAAGGGGGGGGGAAGAAAGAGACGAAGGAAAGGGGGGTGTCGTCATGTCGTGCATGACCTCAGTCGTTTGACCATAGAACCTCGCATGCCTACAATGCCGGGACGCAGCACGTTGGTTTTGCTGGCTCCAAACGCGAAGCGCCGTGAGGTGCGAGGAGGAGGGGGGGGAAAAAGAGGGGTAGGGGAGCGCGGGGGGGGGGGGGGGGGAGAGTGAGAGAGAGGAGAGGGAGAGGGGGGGTTGTTGGCTTGAGAAGGCGGAGATCGGTAGCTTGGGGAGGGAGGGGGAGGGAGGGAGGGAAGGGGCTGCGGACCGTGGGTTGAGTCGGGGCGTGCTATTGCTGTTGCTGTCTGAAGCAGATGCCGCCGCTGCCGCCGCCGCGGCGAATGTGTGTGTGTGTGTTTTTTTTTTTGTGTTGTTTGTGTCGTTGATTTATTTATATTTTTGAACGCGCGGCTGCATTCGTGTTCAGACTTTTTAGATTTTTTTTTTTTCACTGGCATGACAGTGGCCATCTTGGCATGGTCATGATGATGGGTGCTATCACGGGGGGGGCATACACACTCATCAGAACCAAAACATGGTGGGTAAACATACGGGGATGTGTGCTTTTCGATCCCCTTATAGGTCATGATTTCGAGGGCCCCTCGTATTAGTGATGATCAAGATCACTAATGCTGCCATAGGAGAAGTGTCTTTTTGCCTTCGGGGCGCCTCAAAGCCTCTTTTGCCCTTTTTTGTATTAGGTTTAGTGTAGGGGGCGGTTTGTCAAGGGGTCAAACCGCAGTTTCTTTACGAGTAGCATCTTTGATAGTATCGATGGTGGTGTGGTTTTGGCGATGCGGATGGTGAAGGTGATGGCCCATATCATCCCCTGTGCCGTTCCGTGGATCGCCCCGTGCGCTGTCGCATCGCTGGCTATATAGAAGGCGGCAAAGTTCTGATGATGGTGATGGATAGGTGTGGCCGTGTGGTGACGCTTCTGGCGATGACGATGGCAATGATGATGATTGTCACCCCTCCACTGCTACTACTACTATTAGAGGGGACCATAGTAAGTAGGACTAAATATCGTGAGTGAAAATAAGTAAATATATAGGTTTTTTGTGCGTACGGTAGGTCCTATTTACTATGGTCCCCCGTAATACTACTACTACTGCTGCTACTACTACTACTACTATTGCTGCTGCTGCAACTACTACTACTATTGCTGCTGCTGCTACTACTACTGTTTGCACCTTGTACCGTAGACTACTGCGTTTGCTTGTATTGCTACTGTTGCCACTACTGCTGCTACTTTTTCTCTACTACTGCTGCTACTATCCTGTGTTCATACTGCTACTGCTACTACTGCCATAACCCGGGCGGCAGGAGGAAGAAGAGGAGCCGCAAGAGCAGCAGCCGCAGGAGCTTGCCAACTTCGGATTGTCAGGAAAGCTCGCCAAGGACCAGAGCACCGGCAACGTCTACAAGGGAGTGGTGCTTAAGGTAAGACCCTTTGATGTGCGCGGGCGTCGCAGATATTCGCTCCCCATCGAGAATCGGTGTTTTCGTTTGACGCGCGACTCATGAAGACTGCTGCTAGCGAAGATGATGGCGATGGCGGTGGTGGTGGTGGTGGCGGTGGGGATGGTGGTGGTGATGGCGGCGGTGGTGGTGGTGGTGGTGGTGGTAATGGCGGTGATGGTGGTGGTGGGATTGATGAGGATGGTGACGGTGGTGGTGGTGGTGGTGGTGGTGGTGGTGGTGGTGGTGGTGGTGGTGGTGGTGGTAGCGGTAGCGGTAGCGGTAGCGATAGGGGGTGATGGTGGTGGTGGTGGTGGTACTGATGAGGAGCACGACGATGGTGGTGGTGGTGGTGGTGGAGATGGTGTGTGCGCCATATGGAAGCGGTAGTACCCGCTTTCCACTTACAGTAGAAACAAAAAGTACTACCAGGTACAAGAAAACTCCAGCATATTGTATTTAACTGAATAACCCCCCGGGTTTCGGCCATGAAACACTTGTGGAGCTGTTACGGTTGTGTTGATGCATATGTTATGTTGACCGAGTAATGACGGAGGCAGCCCAAAACATCGGAGGTTGTTACGTAAGAGATCTCGGTTTCGGTGTCAGTTCCAGTTTATATCGGTATCAGTATCGATATCGGACTCAGTATATCGGTATCGGAATCGGTATCGGTATCGAACTCAGTATATCGGTATGGGTATCGGTGTACTCATTATAATGATATCAGTGTCGGTATCGGTATGGGACTCAGTATATCGGTATCGGTATCGGTGTACTCAGTATTTTGATATCAGTATCAGTATCGGTATCGGTATCGGACTCAGCATATCGGTATCGGTATATGTGTCAGTGATGTGTGAACGTGCGGACGTTTCGGATGATTGCATCTCTTACAAAATCTATGTTAATGTATCAGTTACCAGTTATCTATTTCGTATGGTATGATATGATCTTATACTTGGTGCCTGGTATTACCTTGCCTTACCTTACCTGGTAGCAGGTATTATTTTGGTATGTTACCCTTCCTCAGCATATCGTTATTTCACACCAGTTTTCTGTTATCGTACTTGAAGGTTTATCGTTTTCTTAGGATTTTTATCACCTTCGATTGAAACTATTTTGTGTCTGTTGGACTTTCGTCACTTGTCTTTATCTTGTCTTGATACCCGGTCTTTTGTATCTTCATAAACCTGACATAACCTTGTCTTGATAGCCTGTAGTTGATAACCTGTCTTTAAGTTATCATGATAACCTGTCTTGATCTTATCTTGATATCCTATCTTTCTCTTATGTTGATAACCTGTCCTTATCTTATCTTGAGAACCTGGCTTCATCTCATGTTCATAAACCTGTCTTTATCTTATCTTGATAACCTGTCTTTATCTTATCCTGGTAACCTGATTTTATCTTACCTTGATAACCTATCTTCATTTTATCTTGATAACCTGTCCTTATCTTGTCTTGGTATCCTCTCTTCATCTTATCTTGGATTTCCGTAAACTGTCGTTTGTAACGCCTCTCACGGGGATTCCAGTGGCAAGAGCCGGAGGAGGCCAGGCCGCCGACGAAGAAGTGGAGGCTGTACGTCTTCAAGGGGGAAGCCATGGTCGGTAAGTGCTTGGCCTGCGTTTTGATTGCAGGGCGTGTGCTTCCACGTTTTTGACGGCATGCCTCTCTGGACGGAAATGTAACCGTTTATGCACTAGTGTTCATCCCAAACGGAACTTACTTTTCTGTCCGGACTGTTATGATTTGAGTTACTCTAATTTGTGTGATTGTGCGCAGCTGTTGTGTATGTGAAATGTGTGTAGCTGTGTGTCACTGTATGTAGCTGCTGTGTGTAACTGTGTGTAACTGTATGATATGTGTTGCTGTGCGTAACTGTGTATGTTTGCTGTGTGTAAGTGCACGTGTGTAACCATGTAGTGTCTGGTGTGTTGCTGTATGTAACTGTTGTTGGGTAGCTGTTGTATTATTGTGTGTAACTGCATGTAACCCCTCAACCCTCTCCGTCTCGAAAGGGATGCGTGGTCAATGGTCAATGACCAAGGCAGGCAACAAATGAGTACCCCCCCCCCTTCTCCCTCGCCCCGTCTCTCGAGACGCCACCCCAACGGCCACGCTGCACATTCTAAGCTTGCAACCCGTAGTGTAAAACCTACCCCTCCCTCCCCCTTCCCATTCCTGGATACCTCTCCAAAACAGCCACGCTGCACATCCACCGTCAGAGCGCCTACCTGGTGGGCAGAGAGAAGCGTGTGGCGGACATCGTGGTGGACCACCCCAGCTGCTCCAAGCAGCACGCCGTCATTCAGTTCCGACTGTTCGAGAGGGTCGACGAGAAGGAGGGGGTCACTCGACGAAGCGTAAGGTGGGTGGATGGGTGGGGTAGGGTGCGTGGGCGGGGGGAGTGGGGACGGGGGGTGGGTCGATGGGTGGGGAGGGGGAGGGAGGGAAAGGGGGGGGGGGGGGGGGGGGGGGTGGAGGACGGAAAGGAGGGACGGCGAGCGGGGGATCAGGGGGGGGCGTACTCATTTGTTGCTTGCCTTCGTCATCTGACCGTTGACCAGGCATCCCCTTCGAGGCGGGGCACTGTTCCTACTCCTAACAAGAGATACCTCCAACACTTGGGCGCTCGTTGAGCTGATTCCATATATTACACACCAAAAAATGCTATAGGGGGGGGGAGGGGGGTGACAGTATGTGCGCATTGAAGGGTTCAGCGAGCTCATATTTCGGTCGTCTGCATGGTGCGGCTGTGCTTAGTTGTTCGAGAAACTCGATGAGGACGAGGGGGTATCGCAACGAAAGCGCAAGGTGGGTGGGTGGATTGGTGGGTTGTAATGAGAGGAGCGCGTCTGTCCTGCTGCTCGAGAGGTCTACGTACGTACGGTGGTGGATACTTTGAAATTGTCAAGTTCTACCTTTGGGTGCTGTCGTTTTCACACACGGCGTAATGTCCTTTCTCTGCTCTCCGTTTTTTTTGTATATCGCATGCTGCTGCTGCTGCTGCTGCTGCTGCTGCTGCTGCTGCTGCTGCTGCTGCTGCTGCTGCTTCGTCTTGCCTCTTGTTTCTTCTCGTTCATTCTTGGTATGCGTTTTTTGTGCGCGGGGGGGGGGGGGGGGGGGGGGACTCAGGCCTTACGTAATGGACTTGGAGAGCACGAACGCCACGTTGCTCAATGGAGAGCGTGTGGAGCCTGCGAGGTACATCGAGCTCAAGGTAAGAAAGGGGTCTCGCCGTAACCCGTAACCTGCTACTCACAACTCGGGTGTATATACCGGTCAACCCGTTTCGTAGCACTTCATCTTGCTTTCTGTCTCTCTTCTTCTCTCTCTGCGACTGCTAGCAATTGTTTGGGTCTGTTCCCGTCTCTCTATTTTTGTTTCTCATGCAGTACCCCCCTCCACCACGGCGAGGGTCTATGGTCATAGGACTACGCCCATGCATGATTAGTACACCCCCCCCTCCCATCCGCCTCGTCCGTCGCGTCCTTCTATCGTGTTTGCCTAGGTCCGACCTCGGGCGATATCAGACCGTTGTGTCGGTTCGTCCTCACGAAGCCTTTCTTCCTGCCACTTGGCGTTTTTTTATGTCAGAGTTCATCCCCCCCTCTGCAACACCCCTCCCTCTGCAACCCCCCCTACAATTGCCTCCTCCCCCCTCCCTTCCTGCCTTTACCATTCCCTCCCTCCCTCCCTCCTCAGGAGAAAGACGTGCTCAAGTTTGGTACTAGCAGACGCGAGTACGTGATTCTGCACGACAAATCTAGCGGGTGAAATGCATTAACAAAATGAATTATATCCCACAATGGGTATGCGGGGGATGTGTCTGTCGGTTAGATTGATCCCGAGCCGTCAAGACGCTTTCAAGACGAAACGTTACAACCGTTACATTTTTATTAGAAACGCCTCAACCGCGTGGTGACTTGAAACGGAGGGGGTGAGGGAGGGGGGTGGAGGTGATATAGTTTGGGGGAGGTGGGGTGTGAGGGAATATGGTAAGGGGAGGGGGGAGGTGAGAATATATATGGGGGGGGGGGGGGGGGGGTAGGGGAGGCAGAGGCAGTGTGGTGGCATGTTTTGTGGGTGGGGGAGAGGGGGGGCGTGCGGGGTAGGGGAGGGGGAGGGACGGGGGTGGTACTCATGTCATGCATGTGTGTAGTCGTATGACTATATAAAGAAGAAGATGGGGACTATGTCCGAGGACAGTTGAGAAAAGTTGCGAGGACGTTCGTTGCTGGCCGTTTTCGGGTGGGCTCGTGCTTTTTGTGCATCTCCAGAGGCCGAATGACGACTTAACTAGTGATCCCTCTTACTGCTTTTCTCAGGTCCTGCAGCTGGGAGCATTTTGGACCACCTCCGAAAATACTATCGAGTCGGGTAGCTGGGGGAGTATTGGGCCGCCTTATTGTCCTGAGTTGTGTTTGCTATAGTGTCGTATAGATGCGGAGGCCATGCTCGTCAAGAGAAGAGGGGCTAGGAATCAACCCTGGGGGGAATCGCGGGAGGGGTCGGGAGGGGAGATGGACGGGTGCGCCTTTCGAGACGGTGGGGGGGGGCGTACTCATGTCATGCATGGCCGTAGTCGTATGAGCATAGACCCTCGCATCCCACGATGCCGGGACGGAGCACGTCGGGTTTTCACCAACCAGGCACACGTTGCTTTTGCTTGCACCAAGCGACAAGCGAAACGTGAGGTGTTGGGCGAGTCGCATGAAGGATGAGCTGCATCACACGAAGAACCGCTTGTGAGGTGGACTATTTACAGGTTGCATTGGATGACGCTTCCAGAGACAGCGATGAGAAGGGAGGGGTGCTTTCTGGTGTGCCCCCTTCCAGAGACTGCATTGGGAAGGGGAGGGAGTGTACTCGTGTTATGTATGGCCGTAGTCGTATGACCATAGACCATCGTATCCCTACAATGCCGGGACGGAGCACGTCCGGTTTTGACGCATCAGGCAGGCATTGCTTGAACCGAGCGCGAAGCGCCGTGGAGTGTTGGGTCATCCTACTAAGAACCGCTTTTCAGGCGGACTTGACGATGGATGACAGCTTCGACTGGATGGATTTATTTTCTGGTGTTAAAACTTCCAATGACAGCAATGGGGATACTCGTGGGTGCCTTACCATATACACACTACGTTGTACGATCATTCCC
Source organism: Macrocystis pyrifera (assembly GCA_031763025.1). Lineage (NCBI taxonomy): Eukaryota > Phaeophyceae > Laminariales > Laminariaceae > Macrocystis > Macrocystis pyrifera. The sequence goes on from JASSKH010000012.1 coordinate 6,318,097, forward strand.
CATGTATCCCATGTATGTGCAGAGTTAAGGCTCTCCACGCCGAACAAATGATCTAACTCGACCGCCAATCGTGGTGACCGCCAAAAGCTAGAAAAAAACGGTACCCTGGTTGCCTAGCTTACGCAGTGAGAGGCGTGTGGGGGGGGGAGGGGTGGGCGTACTCATTTGTTGCTTGCCTTGGTCATTTGACCATTGACCACGCATCCCTTTCGAGACGGAGCAACGTTCCTACTCCTAATAGAGATACCTCCAAATTGGGCGCTCATTTCGTTGCTTCCATATATTACACGTAAACTTTTTGCTAATCTTATCCCCCTCCTGTCTGGCCGCCTGTGGCCACCATCTATCTCCTAGGATAGCGATCGTTTTCTCGCTGCTATTCAGTGTACCAAACTCCTCCATGTCACGTTCGTCTATTCCCCTCATCTCTTCTAACACATCCGGTTCCTCCTTGTATATTTCACATTCTCCTACTACGTGAGTTCTGCTCTATTGCTTTGCCACACGGGCGCATCTTTGCATCTACTTCCTCCCCCTCCCGGCTACTGGTATACCTCTTCTTTCTGGCAGGTCCAGGTCACCTACATACACGAAGGCACAGTTTCAGCGTTTTCGCGAAGTCCATTGGGCCATGCAAATACGTTTTCATTCCTGTTCCTTCCCTCCTTCTACCGTATATCTCTATAAGTGTTTTTCCGATTCCACCTTGTTTCTTAGCGCTGGCCTTTCTCTTCTATCCTTTCTTCTACTTCTGCCTTGTATCTCCCAAACTTCCCGGCGGACATCATATCTTCTTGGTTTCCCCCTATATCCTTCAATGCTTTCTCAACTATGCCATCCCACCTTATTCCAGCTCGCCCTTTTGTTACTTTCTCCCATACAGCTCTATCAACTATGGCTGGCAACCTCTTCTTTGGCATGTTCCTTACTTCATATTGCCAGTTCATCTTCCTCATGTCTCTATTTGTCTTGAGTGGGTGAATTCCCAGTTCTGCTCTTGATGCTGTATTACTAGTCGCACTTGAGCATTTTTTTAGCTGCTGTCATTTGTAACTGTTTCCAACCGTTTTACGAGTTTCGCGTTCCCTGGTGGGTAGGGGGGGTGTACCCAATAGGATGGATGTACTCGATCTTATGCATGGCCGTAGTCGTATGACCATACATAGTGTGTAGGGGGGGCAGGGGTCATTCTGAATCAGGTCGGCCCGCTGACATTCGGCGCGACGAACAAGTACCAGCGTGCACAGACATACCAGTGTCGTTTTTATGTTGGCCTTCGTAGAAAGCAGTCCTTCATCTCGCGGACAGGGTGGTGACCGCTGCCTTGTGTGGTAAGATAGGTGTGATCCACCCGACCCGCAGATGTTGGCGTTGCTTCAGGGGGGGATGACGATGTGCCCTCAGTTTTCCTGCTGGTCATCTGCCTTGGAATGAAATTTCTAGTTGGTGGAAAGCCGACCGGTGCGGTTGACTGATGATGGATCGTACTATCGGGTGATACTAATAGTATGGTAAAGGAGGAAGCAACGGGATAAAGACGAGGGCGGGTTGATTGATACACTGGTAAATAGTTTTGTTTTTTGTCACCCATGAATGCAAACTGGAGTTTAACTGTGAACGCATTGACCTATCGGTCCCTTGGCTCGCTCGGCTCGGCAGTGGGTTTCTCGATGCGGTTTTCGCGTGTTGCTTTCTTTTTCGGGCATGAAAATGAGGGACGCATCGCTTACTATTAATACTTAGCTTCCGGAGTTACCGGATTTCGACCACCCTGCGGGCCAAACCTCACAGCTGAGGTATTATCTTGTCACGTTTGTATTAATAGTGGTAAAACAAGGTACTCTGATATTAGTAGAGAACGACACGATGCCACTGCTCGCGGCGTGTGTGACGTTACTACATACAGCAGTCAGTACCTGGCCCCGGAGCTCTGTTTCGATCTGGGAAGATAAGGGGAAACACACCTTCTGGGTAAGGAGGGGCTGACCCAAGACTGCCCCCCTCCCCCCCCGCCCTGGTAGTGACGACGCCATCCATGGTTAGTCTCACGTGACCGCTACGCAACGAACGCGCGATGAAAACTAACGTAAGTGATGCCAACAATTGCAGTGCGCGTGCAATGCAAACAAACCCAGTGCAATACAAACCAGGGGGGCGGGGCAATTGCTTGATGTGTCAAAAGGGGGCTCGAGCGTCATGCAAACAAAGTGAGCGTTGTCTTCTAGAAAAAAAAAAGAAGAAGCTATTTCATTCATGTATTATTGTCTCAGTACTTACCCTCCAAAGGTCACCGTACATTGGTACTGTTATATCTGGTATATCAGTACGAGTACAACAGTAGCCTACTGTTTTTTTTTGTCTTGAGCGATGCCA